>CAJHQQ010000228.1:0-280437 GCA_905132885.1 Moricandia moricandioides
CCGATTCGGGATGCCTGGTGAGAGGGCTGGCGGGTTGCAGCCTGGTGTGCGTAAGGAAGCGGCAGGGCGACGTGTGGCGTGCCGACTCGGTCTCGGTGGAGGAAGGCGAGGCTGTGCAAGGGTCAGCCAGCCTGGGTGCGGTGATCGCGCGTTATGCCGAACAGTTCGTGAGGATTGGGTGGTCTAGCAGGAGTGACGGAGGGTAGACCAGGTCGCCTGTGGGAACCCAGACTGTGCGGAGTCAGGTCGCCATCTGCCGACCCCGGACTTGGCGAGTATAGGTTGCCATAAGGCGACCCGGGGCTGTGTGAAGTCAGGTCGCCATATTGCGACCCAGACTTGGCGAGTCAAGATCTAGAGACCCGAACTTAGCATGTCTAGTTCGCCATATGGCGACCTAGACTGTGTTGGTCTAAGTCGCCGTATGGTGACCCGTGCTTGCCAAATGCAGGTCTCCATATGGCGACCCTGGCTATATGCTTGGGAGTTCTCCATATGATAATTCGCTCCTGGGGGCTCGATCGTTCTTTTGGACAGTCTTGTGAACCATGACCTTGGGAAGAAACATTTTCCGAGACCTTGAGCCATTGATTTCGTCGTGACCGATTTGACCCCAACTGTTAAGCCGCAGGCTTTTAGCGTGAGGCTGTAGCGGGCAGCTAAGTTGGTTGTGCAAGTTTGACGATATCGTCGGTAGAAATTCCGAGGATGAATAGTAAAAACTCTTGCTTATAAGAAGGTGGAGTAAGTGTTGAAATTTTTTATCAGGTACTCACCTCTCCCAAAGAAAACTATCCAAGGTTAGAATTACTCTCTCCCTTTTTCTCCCATTGGCTTTTCCTTTTTTAATTGTACTCCTAATGCAATGTCTTTGTGGGTGTCCAAAATCGGCTACGACGGAATCAAAGTGTGAAACCTCTCAGAAAAAGTCCTCTTTAGAAAAAAGGAGATAATATTTCGAAGGAAAGAAGGTCGGGAAAGAATGAAATCAATTTTCGTACAAAAAAATGATATGATGAGTCCCCAGGCAAACAGATCCCGAAACAACTGTGGGTCTCCGTTATCTGACTCGTTCGTTTGGTGAAGTCGGGACTAGTCCAACTCGCCGAACAGGCGAGTTGGGCCGACCACGACAGTGAGTTGGATCAACCCAAATCGCCCCCGAGGCGAGTTGGAACCGAACATAAACCAGATCTTATGCTTTTCATTGAACTTCGGCAGATCCACCCCTTGTTTTGTCTTGATCGGGGTTATCAGAGGGACTGTACGATAAAAACCGCGACGACTCATTTTCCCAAATTAAGTTCATGGTTACCGTACAAACTGCAACGGTTAACTCAACACCACAGTTGTCTAAGCAATATGAGAAGTGTGAACTTCCTAGCTAAAGCAACATCATATCATTAAATGTTCTTTCGAAGAAATCGTGACAACGTTTAAGTCAAAATACGGCCCAAAGAGGCCTAAACTCGGCTAAAGACCCACTTGCGATTTCAAGCAAACTTGAGCCAATCATTGTTATGACGGTGTATCTTTACTCGCAGAAGAAGATAAATCTCGCGAAATCGGAAGATAAATGTCAAGTTTCCAAGATAATGATGAAGATCGAGATAAAAAGGAATATTTCTGCGAAACGATAAACTTGACCTAGGGGCAAAAAAGGAGAGAGGAGCCGACCTAGAAGGCATATATAAGGGGAGATAAAGCAAAAAGCGCATGGGAGGAGGACTTAGACCTAGAATAACTCGGTTAGCTTAGGAGAATTAAGAATAATGACGACTGTTTACTCGAAACTGTATACTCGGGTCCTCTTGGCTTTTCCTTAATTTTTGGAAATCGATGATGTGAATTTCGGTTCCCACAGTTTGGCGCTAGAAGGAGGGGGGGTCGGATTCTCTAACTCAAAAATCACCAAACGACTTAGAAACGATATGCCCAACCAAACGGGCGGCGACATCATCTCTTTCAAGGAGAGAGCAACAACTGACTCGGCTAAACCTCTCAACGATCTCCATGTTATCGAGCTGACAGTCCAGAATATTGATCTCCGAAGGATATTGGTCGAAACCGAAAGCTTTGCCGATATCATCTTCAAAAGCACCCTCGAGAGAATGGAAATCGATCCATCCAAAATTTCAGAAAACCCAATCCGGTAATAGGACTCTCGGGGGAGCCTACCATGACTCTCGGTAAAATCAACCTCTCGGTTAAAGCCAACAGCATAACAAAAATCATGGAGTTCCTAATCATCGATCGACCCACATCATATAACGCGACCGTAGGAACTCCATGGCTGAATTCAATGCAAGCCGTCCCATCAACATACAACATGTGTCTCAAATTCCCAACACATCGCGGAATTGAGACCATCTGGGGAGATCGGAGAATTTCGCAAGTCTGCTTCGCAACAGAATCAAAACACAAAGAAACGACAGCAGAGGTTCTGCCCAAATAGAAACAGAAATATTCTGTCGCTGAAAATGCCCCAGAATAAGATGACTTCTTTTGGTAGTCGCGAGCGATCTAAGCTCTAGAAAATAAGCATGAGCCGACATGCGAACCCGTCGTCTCGGTGTGCCTAGACGAAGCATTCCCGGACCGCTGCGTTGAAATTGGCGCAAACCTTAGCGAGCCTTTGAAGATCGAGCTCATAGCCTGTCTGAAAAAGAGCTTGCATACATTCGCGTGGACCGGAGAAGACATGCCTTGGATTGACATCAACATCATGTGTCATAAACTCAACGTCGACCCGACTTTCAAACCCGTCAAACAAAAAATACGAAAGTTGGGACCAGAACACACTGGTGCGGTTAACCATAAAGTTCAAAAACTCCTCAAAATCGAATCCATAACGGAGGTTAGGTAACCTGACTGGCTCGCCAACCCCGTCGTTGTCAAAAAAAAAAAAAAAGAACAGAAAATGGCGAGTTTGTGTTGATTTCACCGATCTCAACAAGGCATGCCCAAAAAATAGTTTCACACTGCCACACATCAACCGCTTAGTCAAAGCAACGGCATGTAACAAACTTTTATCCTTCATGGACGCTTTCTTCGGGTACAAACAGATAAGAATAAATCCGGATTATCAAGAAAAAACAGTGTTCACAGCCGACCGCGGCACTTACTGTTATAGTGTAATGCTGTTTGGTCATAAGAACGCTGGCGCAACCTACCAACGGTTAGTCAACCGTATGTTCTCAAAACAGCTCGGAAAACAATGGAATTATACATCGATGATATGCTCGTAAAATCTCTCGAAGTGCAGGACCATATCACCCACCTACAAGAATGCTTTGAAAAATTGAGCCTCAACAATATGAAATTGAGCCCCGCAAAGTGTAGGTTCGTGGTAGCATTGGGAGAATTCCTGGGATACCTTGTCACCTACCGCGGGATCGAGGCCAACCCAAAACAAATCACCATTCTGATCGAGATGACATCTCAGAGAACGAAACGAAAGGTGCAGAGATTGACCGTCAGGGTCGCAGCGGTTAACCGATTTATCTCACGATCAATGAAAAAGTGTTTACCTTTATACGATATTTTGAAAGGGAACATGAAATTTGAATGGACCGAGGAGTGCGAGAAAGATTTCCAACAGCTGAAACACTACCTGGCCACTCCCCAGGTACTCGCAAAACCCGTAAAAGGTGAACCATTGTTCCTATATATCACAGTATCGGTCACAGCCGTAAGCGGTGTCCTCATCCGAGAGGAACACGACGAACAGAAACCCATATTTTACGTAAGAAAAATTTTGCTCAACACAGGGACCCGTTACCCGATGATGGAAAAACTGGCACTTGCGGTCGTCATGTTTGCACGAAAGATGGACCATATTTCCAATCCCATACCATCGCGGTACTAACATCATTCCCGCTGCGCACGATCTTGCATAGCCCCAGTCAATCCGGAAGGTTAGCAAAATGGGCAATCGATCTAAGGGAATACGACATCTAGTATCGAGCAAAAACCTGCGCAAAGTCTCAACTACTCGCCGATTTCCTGGTGGAACTCCCTGCAGGGTGCATAACTAAGCAAGAGCCTGACTCGACTTGGACACTCTACGTTCACGGATCCTCGTCCAAATAAGGCTCCAGAATCGGGATCAGACTCACGTCACCGACAGGAGAAGTGCTAGAACAGTCGCTCCGACTATTTTTCCACGTCTAAAACAACAAGGCCGAGTACGAAGCCCTGATTGCAGGCTTATGATTGGCCCATTGTCTAAAGATACGCAACATCCACGCCTGCTGCGATTCCCAACGTGTGGCAATCCAATACAAGGGAGAATATGAAGCAAGTGACAAAAGGATGGATTCTTATTTAAAACTCATCCAAACCTTGGCTCAAAGTTTCAATCAATTATCTCTTACCCGGATTCCCTGCACCGAAAACGCTCAGGCTGACGCCTTGGCCGCTTTTGCATCCAGCTCGGATCCAGGTATAAGTAGAGTGATTCCTGTTGAATTCATAGAGCATCCTAGCATTGGGCCGCCTATCGTCATAAACCTGATCGATTCGCCCGACGAAAATGCTGATGAAGTCAATATCTCAGCAACGCAAGACTCCAAAAAATTCGAGTACGGATTCGACAAACCGTGGACCGAGACAATCCTTGCAAACATCATCGACATGAAGTTACCAACAAACAAATGGGCGGCTCAAAAGGTTAAGACCCAATCAGCGCGATACGTCTTGGTCGGCGAAGACGTCTACAAGTGGAGATTTTCTGGGCCGCCCATGATCTACGTTGAAGGAAGGAAATCATGAAGGATAATGGAAGAGGTCCATTCTCGATCTTGTGGAAATCACTCCGGCGGATGGTCCCTCGCAGTAAAAATCAAACACCATGGACATTACTGGCCAACAATGATCAAAGATTGCGAAAACTTTGCGCGAAAATGCGAAAAATGCCAAAGGCACGCCCCTACTATCCACCAACCAGCAGAGACCCTCTCATCAATCTCGACATTATATCCATTCATGCGATGGTTGATAGGGCCTGATATCTACCACTTTTTTCCCATGATATCAGCCCTATTTAGAGTCTATTATATGTGTTTGGATTATGTTTTAGAGTATTTTCAGGTTCAGGTACGTTTTGGAGAACTTTGGTGATTCTGGAGCTTTTAGAGATGAAGAACTGTGTAGATGCCTCGGATGTTTAGCTATGAATGGATACCTTCCCACGGTGAGATTGAAGTGATATTTTTACATAAGATAGAGCTTTGAGTTAGCTTTCCAATGCCACTGGTTTGTGGTCCATCGGATGGTTAGATCTAAATTTATGCCTGATTTACTGAAGAGTGGTGTGTCTAAGTCGCGAGGGGAAGCTGTCGAGAAGATGAATGAGTGTCGATCGACGGCACAGCCTTACCATCGATCGAAGGTGATCCCAGAATACAGACCCGACTTGTTTTATGGCCGAATTAAGCCCAGATGTCATGGAAAGTTACTAGAATACCCCTGCACGAGTTTAGACCTAATTTATATAGTTTTCTAAGACATTATCTACGGCTAAGCTTTATTTTATTATTTTTCTTAAGTATTGGAGAGAAGATCAATTCTTTTTCAGAGATTGATTGGAACTCCTTTAGTTTTATATTTATTTATATATCTATTATTTATTCAGACTATGATTTGTGTTTTTGCTTCCAGGTGTGAGTAATCATTTTGTTAGGTTTAGGGATTTCATGTTCTTAATGTCAAACTGATGGTCATAGGATTTCTAGGTTATCTATAGCTCTCTACACCAGGGTGGCTTGTAATAATAGGATCTAGAGTAGTAGGATAGCACAAGTGTGACTGATTGCTTGAACCTAAAATCGTAGGACAATTGAGAGGCACAAGAGTGAAATTAATTAACAGAACCCGAGCCCTGTGTGGATTAGATATCTATGCGCATACGAGAGTTGGTCTAATATATAGTTAGAAATTATCGATTTGTGTGTTAATGCTTGTCTGATCGATACCCAAGCATTAGTATCGATCGATGATCGATCCTTCTTTGCATGCGAGAGCTGTAACATAGAACTTAGGCATCTGATTAGTAATTGCATGCGAGAGCTGGATTACTTCCTTATTGAATTTGATTTCTGGAATTTAATCTATAAAACCCTTAGCATCCTTGATTTGTGTTTTGAATCTATTGATTGATAAATCCCTAAACCTAGCTATTTCATCTTATTGTTATCAAACCAATAACCTGCTTACTTGTCTGATGTTACTTCTTTAATAAATTGTTTCCTAGCTTAATCTCAACATCTATAGTCTATTGCGTGCCCACGCTCCCTGTGGATTCGATCCCTAAGTACTACAACTGAACCTCTTATTTGAGAGAGTAAAAAGTAGCTTATAGGGTTATTTTGAGAGTGCATGATAAAAGCTACATCAATGGTCGATGGACATAGTCGGACCTATGCATAGGTCAAAGCAAAAACGCTTCCTGCTGGTCTTGACGGATTTTTTCTCAAAATGGGTTGAAGCATCCTACACAAGAATTAAAGACGCCCAGGTCGAAAGCTTCGTAAGGAAAAATATCGTCCGCCGGCATGGGGTCCCATACGAAATCGTAACGGACAGTGGATCTCAGTTTATTTTGACCAGATTTGAGGCCTTCTGCTAGAAATGTAAGATATGACTGACCAAATCAAACCCTAGATATCCACAATGCAACGGCCAAGCCAAAACTACTAATAATACCATCCTTGATGGACTTAAAAAAACTTTTGGACGCCAAAAGGGTAGGTGGGCTGAAGAACTCGAAGGAGTCTAATGGTCGTAGCGCACGACTCCGAGATGCGCAACAGGCGAAACTCAATTTACACTCGTATCTGGAGCAGAATGTATGTTCCCAGCGAAAGTTGAATTCCCCGGAGTACGCAGAAGATTTCTCCAAGAACGAGAGGGTTCAAAAAATCTAATGTTGCTTGACGAGCTCGATCAAATCAACGAACGTCTAGAGCAGGCCATCATACGGATTCAGAACTATCAGCAGGCGGCCGCAAAATACTGTAACTCCAACGTACGCAGTATATTCAAAGAAGGCGACGTAGTCCTACGAAAAGTTTTTCAGAACATCGCCGAGCGAAATGCAGGAAAACTCGGAGCAAACTGGGAAGGACCTTACAAAGTCATAAAAGTAGTCCGACCAGACGCATACGAATTCTAAAACATGCAGGACATCAAAATTCCAAGAACTTGGAACGCAAGAAGTACTAATACTAGACCACTAGAAAACTCTTCAAAATGAACTACGAGAAATGGTCAATGTACACATGCTAAAAGAACATGACAACTTTTATCAAAACAAACCTTGACAAGGTTTCGTGATGTCGTATCTAAACCGGGCACCGTCACAAAACCAGCCCCAGAATCCTTGGTGCACCTCCTCTTCTTAGCCGCATCAGGGTTAGCGTAGGTCCTTTTGCGACTCCTAGGCACAACAACTTGAATCATGCTAGGGGTAGGCAGCCCTAAGACGATTACTCCCTTAACTGGGGGAGGAGACATCGACTCGTGAACCGGTTTTACATCGATGACATAAACCGGAGTCGTAGAAGAACCTGATGGCTGAACCCCGACCACAGGTGTCGATTCATCCACAGCGACCACTCCTTCGGCAGGAACGGCATCACATACGGGGGAAACCTCGGGGGATCAAGGGATCAGTCGGAGTCGCAGGTTCAAAGACGCGCCGCGTGTGGGGTTCACAACCTCCCCAGCCTCGCGACGGGCCAAATCAATCTGAAAGAAAATAAACTCTGCAATGTGGGCTTGACGGCCCCGACGGCAAAAGGGTCCAACGGACTCGCGCCGACGGTGTTGCTCACCTCAACACCACCACTCTTCTGAGCGTTGCTGGAAGAAGACATCTTGGTGGGAGAATTTTTTAAAGAGAGAATGTAGAGAAGATTTCGAAATTGAGAGCGTGGAGAAAATGGAGGATGGAAGCTCAATACTTGTAGGAGAAACAAAATCTGAAGGGAGTTTTCGCATTAAAATATAAAAAAAAAAAGAGAAAAGAAGAATTTTTTGAAAAGAAAATTGTTGTTCATCAAGGATTATCAGAAATTGGATTCCGCCAAACTTACCCAAGTCTTCTAAATCCCTTGCAAGAACAAAACAATTCTAAAGAGCTCGGGGGTTAACTGTTGGGGTTAAAATCTGTTACGACGGAATCAAAGCCTGAAACTTCTCGGAAAAAGTCCTCTTTCGAAAAAAGGAGATAATACTTTGAAAGAAAGAAGGGCGGGAAACAAAAAAAATCATTTTTTATAACAAATTGATATGACGAGTCTCCAAGGAAACAGATCCCGAAACAACCATGGGTCTCCGTCATCCGACTCGCCTGCTTGGCGAAGTTGGTCCAGTCCAACTAGTCGAACGGGCGAGTTGGGCTGACCACGACGGTCAATCACCGAACGGGGGAGTTGGGCCAAGCATCACAGCCAACCCGCCCGTTCGGCGAGTTGGATCAGCCAAACACGCCGAACGGGCGAGTTAGTCCGACCAAGACGGTCAACTCACCCGTTTGGCGAGTTGGACCGAACATAAACCAGATCGTATGTTAAGTTGAGGTACATATCTGGGGAAAAGGATTAAGGAATGGGAGAAGAATTGTTGGGACAGTAAAATGGTAAGAAGATCATTCGGGTAAAGAGAAGAGTTACCATGCGCCTATCCTTGGGTATTTACCCTTATCCATCCATGGGAAAGGAAGAAAGGATGAGCTTTGACAGGCTGGAACAGCTGGAAAGTAATCAGCATCTAGTCAAATATGCTAGATACCACTTGAATTGCTCTCCTTGATTCAAATTAGGCGCTCCCCTACTGATCCTAGACCACGTGATCCATCCTTTGTTTCTGAAAACCCTTTTAGCCTCTACTCTATATATTTGTAATCTCATCTTAATAAATTAAGTAGACAGTTCATAATCCTCTCTTAGACTCTTAAACATGATTACATTTTAGACTTGTTCTTTGGTTAAACCTTCTTCCTAATCTCTATACTATCATCACACCTATGATTATCTAAAACATTTTATGGTATCAGAGCCAGGTTCTTCATAATCTGGGTTTGATTCACGCCAATACTCAAGAGTTTTAGATCTCATACTTTTTTCAAGACGACCAAGATGAGCTGAATGAGAGAAGAGAGCAAGATAAGGTCTTTGGACTCTTGCTGACCCTAAATCCCACTTACAATGATCTGATCAAGCACATACTTAGGGCTGGAAAACTTCCAGATCTAGAGGATATATGCGCCCAAATTCAGAAGGAGCAAGGGTATCTTGGACTCTTTGGAGGTAAAAGTGATCTCTCTCTAGCCAATCAAGTTGAAGTTCCTCAATCAAACAGAGTCATGCACAACCAGTTTGAAGAAAGGAAGTTCAATGGGACATGTGATCATTGTAAGAGGTATGGACAACTGAAGAGTCAGCGCTGGATATTACACCCATACTTGAAGCCGGCTAAGTTAATGAAGGATAACGATGCAAGATCTCACCTCTCCTATGGAAACAGTGAGCAACATGGGATAAGTGCTGCTAGGACAAGTGCTGCAGGTACCTCAAAGCGGATCAATGAAGGAGATGGACGAGAGTTGGTGGCCATGTCAACACAAACCACTCAACCAAGTAACCAGAGGTTCAATGAAAATGACTTGATTAGGATATCAGACATTGATTCTCTAATAAAGATCTTCAAGGACAATGGTAACACCCTTGGGTATTCTTTTGATGCATCCTTGGTTAGAACTGGTAGTATTGATAACAATAGGGCTGAGCATGACCCAAACAATCATCTAGATCAGTCTAGGATTGCATAGGAACTAGCTAGAAGATGTCATTCATATAATGCCTGCAATATGTCTAAACATTTGATGATTGACTCTGGTGCATCCCATCATATGATTAGTGATCCTATACTTATTAAAGATATTGAACCTGCTCATAGTAATGTAATGATAGTTAATGGTGAGAAGGTCCCAATTAAGGGAATAGGTAATCTAAAATTGTTTGGTAAAGAATCTAGGGCCTTCTACATGCCTAACTTCACTTCAAACTTGCTATCCATGAAAAAGTGTATGTCTGACTTACAATGCAATGTGATCTTTAGCCCTAATGATGTGAAGTGTCAGGATATTGAGAGCAAGAGACTAATTGGGAAAGGAGTAACCAAGGGAGACTTATATATGCTAGAAGATCTTACTCATGCTCCTGATTATGTCTACTCATTTACTTCTGCTTCTATGTTGAATAATGATGTCGTGTGGCATGCTAGACTAGGTAATCCTCATGTTAGAGCTTTGAACTTGATGTTTCCAGGTGTGATGTTTAAAAATAATGAGTGTGTAGCTTGCATTTTAGGCAACCATTGTAAGACTGTTTTTCCAACATCTAGTACTACTTATGATAAATGCTTTGATTTAGTTCATTCAGATGTGTGTACTGCACCTTGCTTGTCTAGGGATAATTATAAGTACTTTGTGACATTCATTGATGAAAAATCTAAATACACCTGGATAACTTTGATGCCATCTAAGGATAGGGGGCTTGATGCATTTAAGAGTTTCCAAACTTATGTGACTAACCATAACAATGCTAAGCTTAAAAATTTTAGATTAGATAATGGTGGGGAGTATACAAGCCATGCTTTCAAACAACACCTTGCTCATCATGGAATCTTACATCAAACAAGTTGCCCGTACACTCCTCAACAAAATGGTGTGGTCGAGAGGAAAAATAGGCACCTTATGGAGGTGGCACGGTCAATGATGTTTCACTCCAATGTCCCATAACGTTTCTGGAATGATGCAATGGCATCTGAATTCTACTTGGTCAACCGTATCCCCTCCAAGGTTATTCAAGACCAGTCTCCATTTGAGGTCTTAAACAAATAAAAGCCTCCATTAGATAATCTCCAGGTGTTTGGGTGCCTTTTCTTTGTGCTAGTCCCTGGTGAACTATAGAACAAACTTGAAGCCAGGAGTGTCAAGGCTATGTTTATTGGGTATTCAACTACGCAGAAAGGATATAAATGCTATAATACAGTGAGTAGAAGGGTGTTAGTTTCAAGAAAGGTGAAGTTTTTGGAAACAAAAGGTTACTATGAAGAAAAGAAGTGGACATATTTAGAGGAGTTATCCCAAGAATCAGGTAGAGAAATTAATCTGAGAATGATGCTAGAAGTACTTGGTATTCATGTTACTGAAGAACCAAAGAATGAAACTCCAAGACGGACGGGTGCACCACAATCACCCCACCTCGACCATGAGGGGGGGGGAATGAACCTAGACCGAGTCAGGTGGACCTTCATGATCAAGGTGAGGGTGAAAAAAACCAAGAAGAAGTTGAGGAAGAGGCTGGAAATGATGCTGGGGAAAAGAAAAAGATCTATATGAGTCGGGTGAACAAAATCGACCAGATCGACCATGACAGCCGGGTGAACCAAATCGACCAGATCGACCAAGACAGCCCGGTAGACCAGATTGACCAAGGTCGGGTGAACCATATGAACCAACAAAATGGATTCCCACAGGAGGCACTCTACTAAGGAAAGATGGGGTTGTTGAACATGTGGATGATCAAGGACATGAATAGGAGCAACCTGGTTTGAGAAGAAGTGCAAGGTTGAGGAAGGAACCGCCATACTCATTGGGTGTAAGGACTTACTACAATGCACAAGCTGTGGAACATCCTTCTCAAGTTGTGTGTTCACTTGCTAATTACCCTGAAGAACATTGTGCCTTCATGACCAGTCTAGATGAAAATGCCATTCCTAGATCATATGAAGAAGCTATGATGCATAAGGCATGGAAAGAATCAGTAGGGGATGAAGGTAATGCTATGATCAAGAATGACACTTGGTATGAGAGTAAGTTACGAAGACGAAAAAAGGCTGTGTCAAGTAGATGGATCTTCACAATCAAATACCTTGCAAATGGGAAGGTGGATAGGAGGAAAACAAGACTGGTTGCAAGAGGATTCACTCAAACGTATGGAGAAGACTACATTAACACTTTTGCACCTGTGGCTAAACTTCACACAATCAGAATAGTGTTTTCCTTGGCAGTGAACCTGGAATGGGGTCTTTGGCAGATGGATGTGAAGAATGCATTCTTGCAAGGAGAGCTTGAAGATGAAGTTTACATGTATCCTCCACCTGGTTTGGAGAACTTGGTCAAGAAGGGAAATGTATTGAGATTAAAGAAGGTTATTTATGGCCTTAAACAGTCACCAAGAGCTTGGTACAATAAGTTAAGCACGACTTTGAATGGTAAAGGGTTTAGGAAATCTGAACTCGATCACACTCTCTTCACCCTCACAACTCCCTCGGGTATTGTTTTCCTCCTTGTGTATGTTGATGATGTTATTATCACTGGCAGTGACCAAAATGGTATCAACTCGACCAAGGAGTTTCTAAAGTCAGTATTTGAAATCAAAGACTTGGGAGAGATGAAATACTTTCTTGGAATTGCGATATGTAGATCCAAGGAAGGATTGTTCATGTCCCAAAGAAAGTACACACTTGATCTTCTGAAAGATGCAGGGAAAGATGTAGGAAAGACAGCCAAGATACCCTTGTAAGATGGATATAAGGTCCCACGTGAGGGGGAGATTGAAGACAACAAGCCATTCCATTACCCTAAGCTCTATAGGAAGCTTGTTGGTAAGTTAATATACTTGACTATTACAAGACCTGATATAAGTTTTGCTATGAATCAGGTGAGCCAACATAAGCAGCTCCCAAAGGAGTATCATTGGCGCATGGTGGAAAGGATCTTGATGTATCTAAATCGATCACCAAATCAAGGGATCTGGATGGGGTGCAATGGGAACACTGAAGTTGTTGGTTACTGTGATGTGGACTGGGCTGGTGATAGGGCTGATAGGAAATCTACTACTGGCTATTATACCTTCATTGGTGGAAACCTGGTTACATGGAAGAGAAATAAGCAGAAGGTGGTCTCATGTTCTAGTGCGGAAGCCGAGTATATAGTGATGTTGAAATTGACAAACGAGTTGGTTTGGATCAAGGGGATACTGAAGCACATGGATATTGATCAAGCCACCCCTATGGTGATGCATTGTGACAACCAAGCTGCCATACACACTGCTTCCAACTTGGTGTTCCATGAGAGAACTAAACAAATTGAGGTTGCTTGCCATAAGGTAAGGTATATGATTATACAAGGAGTCACACTTCCATGCTACAGTATAAGTGAGGATCAGCTAGCTGATGTGTTTACCAAGGCTGAAATACAGAAGACAATGGAGTCCATCCACATCAGGTTGGGACTCATTGTCTCTCTAAGCTTAGCTAATCCCCTCGCTATGGGGTCTTTACTCTTTTTTCCCTCATCAATGTTTTATCCCAATGGGTTTTCCTTGATGAGGTTTTTAATGAGGGAGATCTCATAGCATTCCAAGCTTGACTTGTTCCACATGGTCAAGCTTGAGGGGAAATGTTAAGATGAGGTATATATTTGGGGAAAATGATTAAGGAATGGGAGAACAGTGGTTGGGACAGTAAAATGGTAAGAACATCATCCGGCTAAAGAGAAGTGTTACCATGCGCTTATCCTTGGGTATTTACCCTTATCCATCCATGGGAAAGGAAGAAAAGATCAGCCTTGACAAGCTGGAACAGCTGGAAAGTAACCAGCATCTAGTCAAAGATGCTAGATACCACTTTAATGGCTCTCCTTCCCCTTGATTCAAATTAAGCGCTCCCTACTGATCCTAGACCACATGATCCATCCTTTTTTTTCTGAAAACCCTTGTAACCTCTACTCTATATATTTGTAATCTCATCTTAATGAATAAAGTCAAAAGTTCATAATCCTCTCTTAGACTCTTAAACATGATTACATTTTAGACTTGTTCTTTGGTTAAACCTTCTTCCTAATCTCTATGATATCATTAAACCTAAGATTATCCATAACATTTTATCGTATGCCTTCCGTTGAACTTCGGCGAATCCACCCCTCGTTTTTTCTCGATTGTAGCTATCGTTGGGACTTTACGATAAAAACCGCGACGACTCATTTTCCCGAATGAAGTTCATGGTTACCTTACAAACGGAAACAGTTAACTCAACACCACATTTTTCTAAACTATACGAGAGGTGTGAGATTCCTAGCTAAAGAAACATCGTATCATTAAAAGTTCTTTTGAAGAAATAGTGAAAACATTAAAAGTCAAAATACGGCCCAAAGAGGCCTAAAACGTGGCTAAAGACCCACTTGCGATTTCATGCGAACTTGATCCCATCAATGTTATGATGGTTTATCTTTACTCCCAGAAGAAGATAAATCTCGCGAAATCGGAAGATAAATGTCAAGTTTCCAAGATAATGATTGATGTAGCTTTTATTATGCACTCTCAAATTAACCCTATAAGCTACTTTTTACTCTCTCAAATAAGAGGTTCAATTCTAGTACTTAGGGATAGAATCCACATGGAGTGTGGGAACACAATAGACTATAGATGTTTAGATTAAGCTAGGCAAACAATTTATTAAAGAAGTTAGACAAGTAAGCAGGTGATTGGTTTGATAACAATAAGATGAAATATCTAGGTCTAGCGATTTATCAATCAATAGATTCAAAACACAAATCAAGGATGCTAAGGGTTTTATAAATCAAATTCTAGAACTAGAATTCAATAAGCAAGTAATCCAGCTCTCGCATGCAATTACTAATCACATGCCTAAGTTCTATGTTCCAGCTCTAGCATGCAAACAAGGATCGAGCGTCAATTGATACCAATGCTTGGGTATCGATCGATGCTACCTCATACAAGCATTAACACACATATCGATGATGTTCAACTAGATCCTAGACCAACTCTGGTATGCGCCTAGATATCTAATCCACACAAGGCTCGGGTTCCGTTAATTAATTACACTCTCGTGCCCCTCAATTGTCCTATGATTCTAGGTTCAAGCAATCAGTCACACTCTGGTTCTATTCCACTACTCTAGATCCTAGTATTACAAGCCACCCTGGTGTAGAGATCTATTGATAACCTAGCAATCCAATGACTATCAGTTTGACATTAAGAACATGAAATCCCTAAACCTAACAAGATGATTACTCAGACATGGAAGCAATAACCCAAATCATAGTCTGAATAAATAATAGATATATATAAATCAATATATAACCAAAGGAGTTCCAATCAATCTCTCAAGGAGAATTGATCTTCTCTCAAAAACTTAAGACAATGAATAGTATAAAGCTTAGTCGTCAATAATGGCTTAGAAAACTACATAAATTAGGTCTAAACTCATGCATGGGTATTCTAGTAACTTTCCATGACATATGGGCTTTAGTCGGCCATAAAACAAGTCAGGCTTGTCTTCTGGGATCACCGTCGATTGACACCAAGGCTCTGCCATCGATCGACACTCATTCATCTTCTCGACAGCTTCCTCTCGCAAGGTATACAGACCACTCTTCAGTAAATCGGGCATAACTTAAGATCTAGCCATCCGATAGACCTCAAACCGGTGGCATTAGAAAGCTAACTCAAATCTCTATCGCATGACAAAATATAAGCTCAATATCACCGTGGGAAGGTCTCCATCCATAGCTAAATATTGGATGCATCTTCGCAGTTCTGCATCTCTAAAAGCTCCAGAATCACCAAAGTTCTCCAGAACGTACCCGAACCTGAAAATACTCTTAAACATACTCCAAACACATATAATATACTCTAAATAGGGATGATATCATGGCACAATAGTGGTAAATATCAGGCCCTATCAATGATGAAGATCGAGATAAAAAGGAATATTTCCGCGAAACAATAAACTCGACCTAGGGGAAAAAAGGAATGAGGAACCAAACTAGAAGGTATATATAAGAGGAGCTAAAGCAAACGGCGCAGGGGAGGAGGACTTAGACCTAGAATAACTCGGCTCGCATAGGAGAATTTAGAATATAGACGGCGGTATGCGCAAAACTTTATTTAGATCTTTCTCCATCTCTGTTCTCAGATTCTCTTGGTTAGCTAGGTTCTACTAGTTTGGTTCTTCAGACAATCATGTAACTTTTTTTTATCAATCAATAAAACGCCTCTGTGCAAATTACTTTCGATATTCTGTTATCTCTTTCTTCTTCGTTTTTCGTGTGTTTACGCAGATAATCCGGGACCTCTGGGAAAGTCGGATCCTCTTGGCTTTTCCTTAATGTACGGAAATCGATGGTGTGAATTTCAGTTCCCACAGTCTTCCAGAATAAGGGATTCCAAGAGAGACGAGCCTCGTCATATAGTCATGGCGATAACCGTGACGAGGAGGAGGTCGTGCTGAAGTCTGATTTTATTCCACACTCAGTCAACCCCACGGTGGCCGAGGCTTAGTAGGTCGCGTTGTGCGAGATTTTGATTCCTCAAACATAAGCGCAATTTCCTAACAGGCCTCCCCGCAGATGGGATCAAAATCTCCCAACCAAGAGCTCATATCCACTTCTTGATACTGTTTGAGAGTTTGGTCATGTTCCAAAAAACGTGGAGTTGCAGATTCCACAACAGGGTGAAAGGGCCGATGCACCCCCCCCCCCCCGGCTGGTTATTTCACTTGTTATGAGGTGCACATTGTGCGTTGCCGTTTATGGCTCCCTATCCCGGAGATTGTCGTTCGGACCTTGAACCGTTTCAAGTTGTCGATCAGTCAAATAAATCTTACGGGTCTTCCGCAACTCCTTGGAAATTTGGTCCTGAGTTATGAGCAGGGGGTGTCTCTCAGCGTTGACCATTTCGAGGTTCTTTTGAGGCCATCGGCGCTAACTGGCTGGAAGTATCGCTTTACGCCTTGCTCATACATGTTGATCGTGAAGGATACGATCTCGAATGGTCATGCATGGGAGAAATGCTTTTTCTTTGTCCATATAGACAGTGCTTCGGTCGAAGAGAGTTGCATTCCTGACTTCCGCAGCGAATGAGGTCGTTATGGTACTGAACGGATACGTGCATGTTTTTGTTCCAACGACATCTAACTCTTCAATCCTTTGTTTTTGCAGAGACCAACCCATTACCGCCATTCCCGGAAGACGTGATTGCTGTCAGGGACCTTCTTCGGACCGATTCATTTTTTTGGACTTCTTTCACAACGACGCGAGTTCACAAGGCACTGCAATATCATCAGTCGCGAGCTCGTCCTGAAGTGATTGTGGATGAAGGATCCAAATTAGAGATGGACGAGTTCGTGTGGAGGAACGCTCTGGTGTCTTGAGAGAATGTGGGGCCTTCCAAGGGCAAAGGGATTGATCTAAGCGACACCAAATTCATCTCGGATGATTTCACCTTACCCAGATGGCCTTCCGACTTTTCCCAGGCGACGGAAGTGGCGTCAGCGAGGGAAGCTGGAGAGAAATCATGCTAGGGCTCTTCGTCGTGCAACAGGCGAGGGAAGCGCGTGGTTGCTGCGGTGATCTAGGGATGCGCTGCTCAGTTCAAGACTAATTTCGGCAAGCTTAGGGGGACACAATAGCTCATGGGCGACTTCTAAGAGTGCCTTGGAGATTTCGTGCCTTATCACGGTCAAGGCTGACGATTATGTTTTCCAAACCGAGATGACCATGATGACCAGCTACATGGACGAGTACGAGGGTGTCGATACTCTGATATCTGCTCTCGAGTAGAAAGTGTTAGAATATTGGGATCCCATCCTAGTTTCTCCTGATACGGAAGTGACCGCGACCGGGGTCGCCGATGAGGGGGTCGAGGTGGATCAACCTGCGGGTACGTTTGGTCATTCGATGTCGGGATTGGCCAAGTGTGGCCTTGTTTTTATTTTGGGACTGGCCGCGTGTGGCTTTGAATCCATGCCGCTTTACGGCTTTTGTATGGATGATTCAACCTTTTATTGAAAAGATTTTCAGATTTAAGAGTGCGTGTAGAGGGTGGATTATGAGTTGTCATCTCATAACGCATCT
The DNA here is from genome assembly GCA_905132885.1 of Moricandia moricandioides. Classification (NCBI taxonomy): domain Eukaryota; kingdom Viridiplantae; phylum Streptophyta; class Magnoliopsida; order Brassicales; family Brassicaceae; genus Moricandia; species Moricandia moricandioides. The sequence continues at coordinate 17,948 of CAJHQQ010000228.1, forward strand.
CTTCTTTTGCGGATTGTTCTGTTCGTTGCTCGTTCGAGAAGTGCGGAAAATTTCCGCCCGCGTTTAGATGTGAACGAAGAGGCACGCTTTCAAGATCTCATGTCTTTCGATATTCAGGCATTGAGACGTTTGAGACCAGTGTGTTGGGTTTATTGCAAGACCTAGATTTATTCTCTGTTAAGGCTGTGTGATGACAAATCGGCATTTGCTTTAAGTGTTGTGATTTCAACCTGATTCCGTACCATTTTATATTCCGCGATATGTTCTTGGCTAATACGGCTTGTATGGTCGGAATCAAGCATCTCTCCAAGGATAATTTGTAAGTCTCCTGGAAGTGCTGACCAAAATTTTAGATTTTTTGTGCGAAATTATCCTAGTCGGATGTATGAGAGCCATTCGTGAGAAAGGATAGGTGCATTTATTTAAGACTTCTAATGTACTCGTCGGGGCCAATCGATGAGTGAGGTGTAAGAGCAAATGCTCGATAATCATTATATTCACGGAGGGACTGTTTTCGAGTTTTCAGAGTATATTTTTCGGAGATTTTATGTGACATCTTGCATTGTGTTCCAAAAGTATATGGTATGTAAGGGGATGACTTCAGGTGTGGACTGCTGTTCGGTCTTTTCGAGGGTAAGGCCTCTAATTTTGGTCGATGACTGTCCACCGAAAGATATTTATGGAGAAGTGTTTGTACCGAAGAAGTTCGGTTTGGGCTTGGATGGTTCGGAATGAATTTAGGTGTTCTTGTGAAAGATATACGCGAGAATTTTGCTTTCATTATTATCGTGAAATTTTAAAAAATATCGGGCACAAGGCGAAAATTTGAAAATGTGGGAGTATACGAGTGTATGTATACGTACCCCCCCCCCTTTTAGAGAGGGGGATAGCTGAACTCGTCATTAGGTGAGCTGCCTATGTACCTCTTTTGAGAATCAAGCCATCTTGTAGTTTGGTTTTTGGTGGCGAGTGTTTTTTTACTCGGCTGCGGTTGCGTTGACCACCTTAGTCGTGGGGACTGTGGCAGGGTCAACGTCTTTTTCTGGGAATACTTCTCCGGTTGGGTTATTGCGTCGGGCTCGGACGACTTCTTATTTTCTTCGTTCGGAGCAGTTTCTTGGGATGATGATTTTTGATCATCTTTCTCAGGGGTGCTTTCAGTCCGCGGCTTAGTGGTCTTTTCTCGTTTGGGCTTACCCATCGAAGTGGCCGTGGTCTGTCTTAGATTGTGTTCGGCTAAGAAACAGAGTGGCATTATGGCTACTGGATCAGGAAGTTTATTTTGACAATAGCCATTGATCGACGCCCGAGTACACGCATCGATCGACAGCGATGAACAAAAGAACGTGCCAATTTATGATGATGTGTACACCCCAAACATCAAGAATCGATCGACGACGGCCATCATGCATCGATCGACACCATTCCAAGTGTGTACCAGTTTTATATCTCTGATCCTTTTAGTTCAAGAGATCCACGATCAGTCAATTGGATAAACCCACTACTGATAGACGGTCGTGTAGAGCATGGACAGAGAGCTTATGATGCTAATGGCAGAAGAATTTTCCATTGGAAAAGAAAGATGAGTATGGCATCTACAGAGATGAGAACGGCAATGCACGAGCCACAGATGGAAGAGTTTGTGAATGTGAAATAAAATGATATCAGAGCAGTTCATAAGAGCTACTATGTTTGAGTACAGCTACATATGTTTACATGAACATGCAGCAAAGATCGCTATGTCTATTAAGAAGGAGGAAACATACAACAGAGCAGAGATTGACGATATCGTGCATGAGATCTACAACGCTCAAGAGATGCCAATGGATGAAATCTACAGGAGGCTTGATGATGTCTACTATCCTATAGACAAGTGTCTCACCGGTTTGATTAACGTATGGATGAGATGAAGCAAGATTTGGATAATATTCAAGGACAGCGTGCGATTGGAGCAAACAAAGTGACATCGATCGACGGCATCATCATGAAATCAATCGATACTAAGGTCGACAGACAAGAGTCTGCAGAAGGAGAACAATTAGAAGACAGATTCGATAAGATTGATTTTTCTCAGATCCTGATGAAGGACGATATTTCTCAGCCATTGGAGGATATATCAGAAACTACAGCTGCAAGACGTAGAATACTACATCGCAATATTGAGAATCTACAAAGGAGAATGCATTCAATGGAGGTTTCTAAGGAGATCATGAAGAATGAGAAAGCCAGAGGAGATGAGGCAATGAGAAGGTTCATCAATACATGGTTTTGGAAAAGCAAAAAAGATGTAGACACTTCTTTTCCAAGTGTTGATCCACCTCCATTCTAAACAGACAGTTCAAAACATCGAGCTTAAGACTATAACCAAGCGCTGAGTGGGAGGCAACCCACTGTTTAGTATGTTTTTATTTAATTTTAACTCATACTACTATTTATTTCAAATTTTACTTCGTTTCTACAGACTATTTAAACTACCATCGATCGAGCCCATAGAGGCACCATCTTCGATAGCGGATCGTGACCATCGATCGACCAAACCCACCTACCATTGATTGACGCTCTCTTAAATAGAGAGGTAACGAGTTTTCTACTTAGACTATTTACTTATGATTTGATTATTCCTAAGCAATCTGGGGTGATTACAATGGGAACAGTGTAATTTAAGTATGAGGGAGTTTCGTTAACGCTATTTATTTGTTTTTGAGTTTTATCTATATATATATAAGTTTTTCAAAAAAAAATATTGAGTCAAGAAGAGGAATGTGATCAAGACTTATTATTGACTAACCACACTTTAGCACAATTCTTAGAAGGTTGTTTGCAAAGATTATTAGAGATACCAAAGTGGATCATCCTGCCACTTTATCACACTTGCATAGAAAGTTTGAAGGAACCAAAGCTGATTTAATTTCCAACACTAATCCTGACATTATTTGCTTGCTTTGGGATTTGGGATACACTATATCGGATTCCTTCTGCAAATCTGGAAAGTAAAAGTCTATGTGCTTCTGATTCCCCTCTCTCTCCCCTTCAGATAAAAAAGTATCGAACAGGATTTGGTGGCTACAACCATTAATGTTTGATTCATATGATTCTAGAAAGAGATAAAGGTCAAAAAGAAGTGAACAGGATCTGGTGGCAATAACTATTAAAGCTTGATTTGAGGAAACTTGTCCAAATACCTTAGTTAATTAAGAAAATAAAATTATACCCTCAAAAGAAGGAAGACATTGAATGAGAACAAGTGAAAAGAGATAGAGGAAAAGAATCAGAGAAGACTACTTGTGTGTTCAAATACTTGCAGAGGTAAGAGTCTATATATCTTTTGATCAATACTCCCAAGGTAAAGCATGCACTTTTATTTTATGCAAAGAAATGAAATCAGTAGAGGGGCGAGTCAAAATAGTATTCGCTAAGTTGTTGGTATAATGAATTTGGTTGCTATACTAGGATATGGTATATAAAGTTTCTCCGTGATTGACTTGATTGGATGTTGTTGCAACAAAGTAGGGTGACAGTTATACTTAAACATTATGTGAGTCTTCGCTTTTCAAAACACCTTTTTATAGACTTGTTTGATTAAGGACAAGCAAAATGTTAAGTCTAGGGGAGTTGAGAAGGCCTATTTATTACGAGCTTTAGACCATGTCATAGGCTCTATTTGAGGTCTATTATGTGTTTCTAGGCTATGTTTTGAGATATATACAGCTCTAGGTACGTTTTGGAGATATATGAGGTTACTTGGAGTTTTTGGAGCATTTAGAAGAGAATAATCCGTAGCTGATCATTGAGAGAGTCGAAGTACAAGATAGTCGTCGATCAACGACACAACCATGTCATTGACCGATGGTACAAGACGAAGAACGATCGATGCTGAGCACTTGACATCGATTGATGACCAATTCGCAGACAGCCAATTCCAAGCCCAAGTTAGAGACAAGACACAAGATTACCCTTGGATGAGTTTTGACCTAGATTTTAGGGTTTTATATTACCGAGGATGATAATAAACTCGAGAAGGACGATGAAATAATCATTTCGTGGTTCATATCGGTGAATATCGACATCATGCATCTTTGGAACGTCGCAGGGGCGTTAAAGAGTCCGAATGGCATCCTGCGATATGCGAATGTTCCATAGGGACAAGTAAAGGTGGTCTTTTCTTGATCGTCTGGATGTATGGGAATCTGGAAGAATCTGGGATACCCGTCGAGGAAACAGTAGTATTCGTGGCTTGCAAGCCGTTCTAACAACTGATCAATAAAGGGTAAAGGGAAATGATCTTTTCACGTGGCAGCATTTAGTTTCCTGTAATCGATACACATTCGGTGTTCAGAGACAGTTCTAGTAGGGATCAATTCGTCTTTGTCATTCTTTACCACAGTGATTCCTCCTTTTTTCGGAACAACATGAACTGGACTGAGCCATTTGCTATATGAGATCGGATAAATAACGCCTGCTTCTAGAAGTTTCATGATTTCCTTTTTAACTACTTCCTTCAGGTTGGGATTCAATCTCGCTGGTGCTCGATGGATGATTTAGATTCATCATCAAGGTGTATGATGTGCATGCATAGATCGGGATAAATTCCAGGGAGGTCATCTAAAGAATATCCGAGAGCCTTGCGGTGACTTCAAATTTTATTCAGAAACAGTAATTTCTCTCCGCTACTCAAGTTTTCGTTTATTATGACAGGATATGAGTTTTCGTAAAGAAAATCATATTTAAGGCCGGCTGGAAGTGGTTTAAGCTCAATTTTAGGTGCTTTCGCCTTGCTCAAGTCGTAGGTCACAGGACGCTGTCGATCGACGATGACAATAGAGTGTCGATCGACGGGGGTGATATATCGAGTTCGTCATGATCGACATTAAAAGTTTCTTCCGTGGCATCCATTAACCTTGTGTACTCTCCGGTGCGATATTCTAACGCAGAGTTTTTGCCTTAGGAGATGTGATTTTTTTTCTAGAGGTTTGTTTGATCACATATCTATGAACGATTCTTCTGCTCGGTCGGAAAGGTAATCAATATGATATGCTTGACCGTCGATCAAAGGTTGTTTTATTATCTTTTCCATGTCAAAGACCATCGGTATCTTCCCGATGTTGAGGCATATTGATAGGTCCTGATATTTACCACTATTTTGCCATGATATAAGCCCTATTTAGAGTATATTATGTGTTTGGAGTATGTTTAGATTATTTTCAGATTCAGGTACGTTTTGGAGAACTTTAGTGATTCTGGAGCTTTTAGAGATGCAGAACTCTGCAGATGCGTCAGATATGTTGCTATGTATGGAGACCTTCCCACCGTACAATTGAGATGATCTTTTTATAGAAGATAGCTCTTTGAGTTATATTTCCAATGCCACCGATTTTAGGTCCATATAACGGTTAGGTCTAAAGTTAAGTCATATTTACTGAAGAGTGGTCTGTCTGCCTCGCGAGAGGAAGTTGTCGAGAAGATGAATGAGTGTCGATCGAGGGCACAGCCTTACCATCGATCAACGGTGATCCAGAGAACAGACCCAACTTGTTTTACGGCCCACTAAATCCCAGATGTCATGGCAAGTTACCAGAATACCCATGCACGAGTTTAGACCTAATTTATATAGTCTTCTAAGCCATTGTTGACGGCTAAGCTTAATTTTATTCTTTGTCTTATGTTTTGGAGAGAAGATCAATCCTCCTTCAGAGATCAATTGGAACTCCTTTGGTTTTATATTGGTTTCTATATCTATTATTTATTCAGACTATGATTTGTGTTATTGCTTCCATGTGTGAGTAATCTTCTTGTTAGGTTAAGGGGTTTCATGTTCTTAATGTCAAACTGATAATCATAGGATTGCTAGGTTATCTATCGATCTCTAAACAAGGGTGGCTTGTAATACTAGGATCTAGACTAGTGGAACAGCACGAGAGTGTGACTGATTGCTTGAACCTAAAATCATGGGACAATTGAGAGGCACGAGAGTGCAATTAATTAACGGAACCCGAGCCATGTGTGGATTAGATATCTAGGCGCATACGAGAGTTGGTATAGTATCTAGTTGAACATTATCGATATGTGGGTTAATTATTGTCTGAGGTAGTATAGATCGATACCTAAGCAATTGTATCGATCGACGCATGATCCTTGTTTGCATGCGAGAGATGTACTACTTGCTTATTGAATTCGAGTTCTAGAATTTGATCTATAAAACCCTTAGCATCCTTGATTTTTTGTTTTGAATCTATTGATTGATAAATCCCTAGACCTAGCTATTTCATCTTATTGTTATCAAACCTGCTTATTTGTCTACTATTACTTCTTTAATAAACTATTTGCCTTTATTGATTTAAACATCTATAGTCTATTGTTTGCCCATGCTCCATGTGGATTAGATCCCTAAGTACTAAAACTGAACCTCTTACTTGAGAGAGTAGAAAAGTAGCTTATAGGGTTAATTTGAGAGTGCATAATAAACGCTAAATCAAATTTGGTGCCGTTGCCGGGGAGCGAGGATAGCCGTTGGACTTGGTTAATAGGTTTAGTCTAGGATTTTATTTTCTGTTTCAGTTAGTTACATACAAATTTTCCTTGTCTTTCAGGTACACGCAGAGCAGTACCAGGAGCAACAAGGAAAAATACTTACTTTTCTCAGACCCAGCAGCTATTGAACGCAGCATCCGCAGAGGGGAACGTTTAGCATTCATCGACAACAACACTTAGACATCGATCGACAGTGACTGGCGAGTAGAGATGGTTGCGACATTTATTTTGACTAGGGATGGTAATGGAGACCTGCATGACCCTGAGGGTTATATGTGTAATGTAGCAGGTAAGAAATTAGATGCACATGGGGCTGTAATCCCTGAGCATCGATCGATAGCAGAGTTGATCAGGCCTACTATATTCTATATTAACAGGTCTACGATTCAACCTCGAGAAATCCAGGGGCTCAACAGCCAGATAAGACCTGCATACTTTACTCTTGTGAGCGAGCACCCCTTTCATGACCTTCCCCATGAAGATCCCATAGACAACATTGAAACACTAGAGGATTTTGTTTCTAGCATCCTGGAGCATGAAGAAAGTAAAGACTATCTTCTATGCAAGTTATTCCAGTATTCTCTCTGGGAATGCACTTGTTTGGCTGAAACTTCTACCACCAGGATCTTTGACTACCTGGGATGATGTCAAGACTGCATCTCTACCTAATTTTTTGATGATGCAAAGACCGAAGAGCTAAGAGATAAGATTTTGACATTCTCTCAGTGACCTACTGAATGGTTTAGAAGCTTTTGGGACATATTTAGGGGGTACTAAAAATACTGTCCACATCATGGTTTCACGGAGGTTCAACTACTGGGATTCTTCTTGAAAGGTATTGATGCGAAGTATCATATAATGTTGGATCAGGCAAGCGAAGGGAACTTTGGGTCTGGGACTCCAGAGGAAGCTAAGAGCCTGATTCAGAACTTTGTGTCTTGCAACAGTATTAGGAGTATGGTTACTCAGAGAATGCAATCAGGTGTTACGAATAATGACAAGATCATTGAGGTCGAGAACAAAACTGATTTTGTACATGAAGTCTCTTTGGTGGAACAGGCTGCAAAAGAGGACGAGAATCATATAAATGAAATCTGTTTTCAGGACCATATTTAGAGGATGGAATCTATGATGGAACGAGCCATAGAAATTCAGCAGAAGATGAGTGCATACTTAAATCTAAGATTGGATTCTACCCAGAAAGAGCTTAATGGAAAATTAGAAGCCATGAACACCCATGTAGGATGCTAAACACCCATAATTCTTAGAAAACAGATGCTGTGAAGTGGCATCTAAAGTTTGGTTGCTATACAAGGATGATGTGCTGTGAAAACACCCATGGATGGAAAATTACAATCCATGAACACCCATGTCAGGATGCTAAACACCCATAATTCTTAGAAAGCAGATGCTGTTAAGTGGCGTCTAAAGTTTGGTTGCTGTACAAGGATGCTGTGCTGTGAAAACACCCATCTAAAGTTTGGTTGTAAACAGATGCTGAGCTGTGAAAACACCCATGGATTTTGTTGCTATACAAGGATAGGGTATCTAAAGTTTCTCTGTGATTGATTTGATAAGATGTGGTTGCAACAAATTAGGGTGATAGTTATGCTTAGACATTATGTGAGTCTCCGCTTTTCAAAACCTCTTTCACAAGCTTTGTTTGCTAGAGGACAAGCAAAAGGTTAAGTCTCGGGGAGTTGATAGGCCTGATATTTACCACATTTGTGCTATGATATCAGCCCTATTTAGAGTCTATTATATGTATTTGGAGTATGTATTAGAGTATTTTCAGGTTCAGGTAAGTTCTGGAGAACTTTGGTGATTCTGGAGCTTTTAGAGATGTAGAACTCCACAGATGCGTTAGATGTTTAGCTGTGGATGGAGACCTTCCCATGGTGCGATTGAGCTGATATTTTACAAGAAGATAGAGCTTTGAGTTAGCTTTCTAATTCCACCAATTTAAGATCCATCTGGCGGTTAGATATAAAGCTAAGCCCGATTTACGGAAGAGTGGTTCGTCTGCCTCGCGAGAGGAAAATATTGAGAAGATGAATGAGTGTCGATCGACGGCACAGCCTTACCATCGATCGATGGTGATCCCAGAATACAGGCCCGACTTTTTTATGGCCGACTAAAGCCCATATTTCGTGGTAAGTTACCAGAATACCACTGCAGGAGTTTAGACCTAATTTATATAGTTTTCTAAGCCATTGTTGATGGCTAATCTTAATTTTATTCTTTGTCTTAAGTTTTGGAGAGAAGATCAATACTCCTTCAGAAATCGATTGGTACTCCTTTGGTTTTATATTTATTTCTATATCTATTATTTATTCAAACTATGATTTGTGTTATTGCTTCCATGTCTGAGTAATCATCTTGTTAGGTTTATGTATTTCATGTTCTTAATGTCAAACTGATAATCATAGTATTGTTAGGTTATCTACTGATCTCTACACCAGGGTGTCTTGTAATACTAGGATATAAAGTAGTGGAATAGCATGAGAGTGTGACTGATTGCTTGAACCTAAAATCATAGGAAAATTGAGAGACACGAGAGTGCAATTAATTAACGCACATGAGCCATGTGTGGATTAGATATCTAGGCGCATATGAGAGTTGGTTTAGGATCTATTTTAACATTATAGATATGTGTGCTAATGCTTTTCTGAGGTAGTATTTATCGATACCCAATCATTGGTATCGACCGACGCTCGATCCTTGTTTGCATGCAAGAGCTGGAACATAGAACTTAGGCATCTGATTAGTAATTGCATGCGAGAACTGGATTACTTGCTTATTGGATTCGTGTTCAAGAATTTGACCTATAAAACCCTTAGCATCCTTGATTTATGTTTTGAATCTATTGATTGATAAATCTCTAGACCTTGCTATTTCATCTTATTGTTATCAAACCAATCACCTTCTTACTCTTCTACTAGTACTTCTTTAATAAATTGCTTTCCTAACTTAATCTAAACATCTATAGTCTATTGTGTGCCCACGCTCCTTGTGGATTCGATCCCTATGTACTACAACTGAACCTCTTATGATAGAGTAAAAAGTAGCTTATATGGTTAATTTGAGTGTGCATAATAAAAGCTACATCACATATACGTCCTACTCTGACATCAATGATTGCCCTGGTAGTGGCCAAGAAAGGTATTCCTAAGATAATTGGATTTCGAGGTTCTCGCTCATATTTAAGAACTATGAAATCTGCAGGTATATCGCAGTTATGAATGCGTACGAGCACGTCCTCAAGTACACCTTCCGGAATTCTGGTGGATCTATTAGCTAAAACGAGAGTGACCCTGGTAGGTTTAAATTGTGTTAGCCCGAGAGGGACTGCAACCCAATAGGGAATCGTGTTTACACTAGAGCCTAAATCGCAAAGGAATCTTTGAAATATCTCATTGCTACTAGTGCAGTCCAAAACGAATCTACCGGGATCAGGGAGTTTAACTGGAGTTTTTCCTTGAAAATTTTCTCTTACTTCTTCGGATACCATCATAACGCAGTGTTTGGATTCATGGAATCCTCGTGATGCCTCATCTTTCACGTACTGCTTAATGGCATACGAGATGTGAATGGCATCGCTTAGTGGAATCTCCATGTTTACTTTGTCAAACGCTTTCTTGCATATTTCTTTTCTGTGCTGCTTCTTCTTCTGCTTAGCTTTTTTTTGAGGAAAAGGGGTTTTTCTTGGTAGACCCTTGTTTTATCCGGTTTGGTTGGTTCTAGTTCAGAGCATCAATCGATTCTCGGGTCAGAGCGTCGATCGATTATAGGTTTGCACTGTCGATCGATATCCGGTAAAGGGTGTCGATCGATGTTTCCTACGTCTGTGTTCTTTCCCTTTGGTTCAACAATAAAATACTCAAGGTGATCATTTTGGTCTAATACGTCGATTACAGGAAGGATATCGGGATCTTTCTCGTATGTTTTGAGTGGGATGGGATGTGATTTTTCGTTTTCATTTGTTTCGATTTTCTTGAATTCGTTGATGGTGATGCTTTCTTTAATGCCAGAGGTGAGTTGTCTACCGCTTCGTAAAGCTACAACATTGCAGTGGCTCCTGAGGTTAGCGTCTGTCTTACCGGGTAAGAATCCGTCCTCTCTCCTGATGGACATAGTGTTACTCGCCACTTGGTAGTCAATTCTCTTAACGTGTTCGCTCAGAGTTTCAATTTTTTTTTGTCATTTCTGAGTATATGAGATCTAATTTCTCATTGAGGTTAGCGGCTATTCTACGGTTTCCTGTTAAGACTTGATTCATTCCCGACTTTGAATTTCTTTCGTGTCTGTTCACAGTATTATCGTAGCTGCTTGCGAAATTGCCAGCTTTTTCCCTAAATCGTTGATCGTTCAGGTTCATCACATCAAAGATTCCAACATGTTTTTCGAAGTCGGAAGAAATGGCATGGTCCTCACTGTGACCACCCATGCCTGTCCAGACGGATTGCAACTGCTGCCAGCGTTTTTCTAACTCTGATCGATTGCTTCTCCTCCACGAACATTAGTGGTTCCTTCCTTTCGGTGTCTCTCTTTTCGAAGGCTCTACCTAAAGATATGTTTTCTATCAGACTTCTAGTGCTTGCAGGGATTCAGGTGCCGAAGTTTCCCTCGCTGTCTGTATCAAGGATGGTTTGATAGTCTAGGTTTAGTCCTCTATAGAAAGTGTTGATGAGTTGGGGTTCTGAGAATCAATGGTGCGAGCATGAAAGGTGGTAACTTTTTAACCTAGTGCAGGATTTTTTTAAAAGATTTGTGGCTACCTTGAATGAAAGTGGAAATTTCTCTTCTTGCTTCCCTTTATCTCTCCTTGTTGAAGAAGTGATTAATGAAAGCGCTATATCTTCTCAACAAGTCAGGGATCCTGGTCGTAGATGGTTCAGCCACCTCCTGCTGTCACCTTCAAGGGAAAAGGGGAAGAGTTTGCAGAGTTTGAAATCGTCGTTCGCCATTGCTTCTAGCATCTCGATGTGATTGTTCGGGTGTTCGGTAGGAAAACCACTGACCTGGTTTTTGCGCGCCATAATTAGGAAGTCGATACAAAGCTCAGAGCCTCCTGTATGGTTATCAGATAATTGAATTGCAGACCAATTGGAATAGCTTCGGTTGGGGTTCAGGTACTCGAGCATTGGCAATTCATGCTTTATCTTATTCATTGGAGGTTTAGTGATTTGATTGGGGATTATAGATCCCTGGTAACTAATTAGTTGGCTTGTTTTATTGCTTTTATTGTTCATTGGTTTTATCAAGACTACTTTCTTATTATCAAAATCTGTAAAGGCTTTCTTTCCTGCTTTCGGCTGATCGGTATCAATCGATGGCGATGGAAGGGTGTCGCCCGACAGCAGTGGAATAACGTCGATCAACTCCACAAGAGCTCCGTCGATCGATGGTTGTCGTCCTGAATTCATATCCTCTCAATTAAGTAGATGTGTCATAAGGATAAGGGAAAGGATAATTTAGCAAACAGAAAAGTAAAAATCTAGACAATATTCTAAACGAAATCTAATGGCAATAAGAAAGAGTCCCCGGCAACGGGGCCAAATTTGATGTGGGGTTTTATTTCACTTTCAAATTAACCCTATTTTCCACTTTACTCTCTCAAATAAGAGGTTCAGTGTAGTACTTAGGGATTGAGTCCATAGAGAATATAGGATTGCACAATAGACTTTATTGTTTTCGAATTAAAGCTAGAAGAATTATAGCAATAACAATAAAAGCAATTTCAAGATTGATTTGGTTTGTGAGGATCAGATTAAGAGATTAGTCTTAGGGGAAATTCTTAGGTAAGATTAGATATTACAGATTAATAGAATACTAGGGTTTTATTAAGCATCGTTCAGAACTCAAATCTTAGGGTTTAGGAGATCGCGCTCGCGCATCTCAATTGAGTATCGATCGATGGCAACATGGTGGTGTCGATCGATGCTCATTCTAAACAGTACTGGTTTTGTGGTTTAATAGGCTCTCTAAACTTTCAATTCAACTCTCGCTTGTTACATGTTATTTAGATTGGTTAAGATAGATCGCATGTTATAACCAAACTCTCTCTTGTGCTATAGAACCCTAATTTCTAAGGTTGAAGTGATCAAGTTCAACTTAGCATTAAGAGCAACTTAAACAAAGAACCAAAAGGATTACCCTAAGAATTCTACGAAATCAGAAATACGTTATTACCATTGAATAACCCTAAATATAACAGTGAACTACTCAGACATAGAAATAAAGAACATGAATAAATTTTGAATGAATTGCATAGAATAAACTCAGTAAGAAGATAAGGAGTTCAAGATCTTCTCATAAATGATTGTGGGAACATAAATTCGCATTGTCGATTTCCATTGAATTAGGAACGCAGAGGTCCCGGATGTCTGCTAAACCACACGCCAATCAATCAGAATACGAAGTAAATACGGAAAACCAAGTAAGAATCTATAATAGAGCAACTAGATGTCTTATTCCGAATTTGCGTATTAGTGTTTACAAAAGGATAGGATCCTAGGCTATGAGAGCTGTCGGCGAGATCCCTAGTTCTAATAACCTAATACTGCAAAACCCTAGTTGAGTCGCAGCTCGAATAACAAAAACGGAAAGTTGCCTAAATACTCTAAGTGCTAAGTTATGTTTGCTCTGAGTAGAGAATTCCGTGTCTCCTCTGCATCATCACCCTCTAGGTCCTTATATACTCCTCTAGAGTCGGTTTTCTCTTTCCCCTTCTACCCTTGGTCGAACTTATCATTTCTCAGAAATATTCCATTTTCCCTCGATCTACATGATTATCGTCGGAAACTTAACATTTTTCCTTCGATCTTAAAATTTATCCCATTGAACTTAACATTTATCCTTTCCTGCAAAATAAAAGATAAACCATCACAAATTTTGGGATTGATCTCGGATAAAATCGCGAGTGGGCCTTTAGCCAAGCTTTAGACCTCGTCGGGCCATTTTCTGACTTAGGCGTTTCCACAATTTTATCGAGATAACAATATTAAGACGACGTCGTTTGAGAGTTAGGATCTTTCGTATGGGACGTGTGACTCTAGGTTTTTATATAACCATTATCGTCTCATACGATCGACCCGATCCTTTCTCGAGAAAACGAGTTCTTTCGGTAAGGTTCCAATGTCAATCCCGATCGAGACGGAACAAAGATAATTTCGATCAAGTATCAAAATATGGATTTTAACGAGGACGAGGTGAAACTGGATTGATTTGATCCAACTTTTTTGAACGAGCAAGTCGGATTGTCGTGTCATATAATAGCCTGTTTGGCGAGTTGGCCGCGTCCTGTATACCAACTCGCCCGTACGGCGAGTTGGTCATGTCATGCCATCCAACTCGCCCGTGTGGCGAGTTGGACAGTCCAACTCGCCATATGGGTGAGTTGTTTGGTCCGTTCAGTCCAACTCGCCATACGAGCGAGTTGGTCGGTCTCTACTGATCCAACTTGCCGTACGGGCGAGTTGGTCGGTCCATGTTGACCAACTCGCCATACGGGCGAGTTGGTTGATCCGTGTTCCTTTCTTTCGAGTTTTGGCCAGGAGACTTTTGTTAATTCGATTTCTAAACTGAATTCGTATAGAAACACGATTTTTAGATGCTGATTTCGAGAATATCGTTTTTGACCCCAACAGTTAGCACCCCAGCTCGGAAGTTTTCGGGCTCGATTCTTGCGGGCGAGTGAGGGTGTTTAATCGGAATCCGCGGTAAAAATTAGTTTTTCTCGAAAGATTCTTTTCCTATTATTTTAATGCGGAAAATCCTTCTGCCTTTGTTTTTTTTCCTATAAATATAGCCTCTCATTTCTCATTTTCTCCACACACTCTCTAATTTCCTTTGTTTGCTTTGCTTCCTAGAAAGAATTTTTTCTTTGACGAAATGTCTTCTTCCAACAACATTCAGAGGAGTGATGATGTCGAAATGGGAAGCGCTGCTGGTGTGAATTCGTTGGATCTTCCTACCGCTGGAGCTGTCCCAGCTCATATTACGGAATTCCTCGCTTTTCAGGAAGAGTTGGCTCGTAGCGAGGCTGAGGAGACAGTGAACCCGACACGTATTACGCCTCCGAGATCTGTAGCTCCAGTGGATACCTTGGCCTCGAAGGTTCCCCCGGTGGGCGATGTTGCTCCTACCAGAGAGGAGGTTACCGTGCATGCGTCGGCATCCGTAGTTCAACCGTCGGGTTCCTCTACGACTCCGGTTCAGGTTGTCGATGTGGAGCCGGTTCAGGAATCGATGCCTCCTCCCCAGCAAAGAACACGATCCTCTTGCGGTTGTATGCGCCTAGCATGATCCCGGCTTCTATGACGAAGGGTGTTAAGAGAGCCTGCATTAACCCAGACGCGTCTAAGAAGAGGAGATGCACCAAGGAGCCTGAAACTTACTCTCTGCCTGCGACGGTTTCCAGACATCGTGCTAAATTATAGTTTGAAAACACCTTCTTCCTCTTTCGTCTCTTTCTCCTTCCCGTGCGTTGACTGATTCTTTTTTCCCAGTTTTCTCGTTGATCGATGGGATGATCAGTGAGTGCGGTTCGGAGGCCGGTCGTCTTGCTAAGGATTTGGCGGAATTGCTAGAGAAATTGTTGCAGTTTGAAGGGAGGTTGACGGTTATCGAAGATGCCCATTACCTTGAGATAGCCCGCTTTGAGTCTCGGATCGGTGAGTTGGAGAGGGATCTTGGGAAAACTGCTAGCTCGTTGCTTAAAGCAAAAAAGGCGAAGATTGCTAAGTCTTCGAAGCTGCACCGACTAAAGCGCAAGATCAAGAGTGAGGCCCTGGAGATCGTTTGTGCCGAGTTTCGGACCCGTATGGCTAGGATCGCTGACTTCCTTGACTCGTTGGCGGCTGTCAACGTTAGGGACTTGGACATGGCGAGCATCGAGGGAGGGATGCAGCAAGTCCGGTTGCTTAATGGTGATGCGCCTCCGTCTCCGCGAATTGAGAATGCCAAGCTTTCTGCTTGCAGAGCGGAGTTAGCGGACGCGGAAGGGGACTTCGACCTGATCCTCGCAGGCCTGAAATCCGAATGTATCTTCCCACATTGCTTGGACGGTGCCGACAGCCAGGGTACTGCAGCTAAGGAAGGTGCATGCGAGGCGGTTCCGAATGCGGAGGGGATGACTGGTGAAATTGAGGCTTTGTGTGCGGAGGACGATTTAGTTCACAGTCTCGTATGAGACTTTGTTTACTCTAATATTATATGTTTGTGTTTTGATCCAGCCTAGTGTGGTCGTACATTTATCTCGGGACTGGCTGCTTATGTCTTTGAATCCCAGTCGCTTCTGCAATCCCTTTAAACGAACTTTTTCCTTGTTTCGTAAGGTTTTATCGAGTATCGTTATGGGCGAATAGATTTGGGCTTTTAAGTATAGAGGGGAGGATACGAGTTGTCATCTCGCTCTCAACTCTTTTGATGATCATCCTATTCGTTGCTCGTTCGGGGTGTTTGACAATTTTCCAAGGTTTCGAGAGCATTTATATATGGGCGAAGAGACATGATTTTAGGATCTCGTATCTTTTTGATATCATGCCTTGAGACGTTAGAGACCAGTGTGCTGGGTTTAGGGAAAGACCTAGGTCTAATCGCGGTTCTAGGGGGTTCGGTTACTACTCCGACTTACGTTTTAGAGTCTGCGATGCATTTTTGGCTTAGGTGACTCGTATGGTAGGAATCGAGCATCTCTTCGGGGACAATTTTATGCCTCCCGAGAGTGCTGACCAAAATTTTTTTGATTTCTTTTATAGCGCTATTACCCTTTTGTTGGGTGTTTGAGAGCTATCTCGATGAGATGGCTTAGTCTGTTTAGATGGTTTAAGAGTTTGCTGTGATCAGTAACAAACTTATTGGTGGATATTACCGGTTTTGATTCTTCGTGAAGGATACATGTTAAGAAGGTGTGCATGTTTTATAGTCATGGATAGACTGTTTTTTGGAGTGAGTATTTAGAGAAAGGAGTCCTTCGAGCGTTGGCGACGTCTCGCTATGTCAAAGGTTGAATTTCTCATCGATTTTGTGGGAGTGTTTCCAAAAAAGTTCCAAAAAGATCGAATCCAGAAGTGAATAGTTTTGAATTTTTTGGGAGTATACGAGTACACGTATACGTACCCACTTCCCCCTCCCCTTTTTAATGAGGGGGACAGCTGGGCTCGTCTTGCAACGAACTGCCTATGTACCCTTTTTGGGGATCAAGCCGTCTCGTAGTTCGGTGCTAAGCATTGTTCTCGTGGTAGTATTTCTTGAGGTGCATCGCATTCCAAGTTCTCGGAATTTTGATATGTTGCACATTCGCGATTTCGTATGAGCCCAGTCGGACGACCTTTATTACTTTGTAGGGTCCTTCCCAGTTTGCACCGAGTTTTCCAGCGTTCCGTTCGGCGGTATTTTGGAAAAAATTTCGAAGGACTAGGTCACCTTCTTTGAATCTTCGGCTTCGTACGTTAGCGTTATAGTACTTTACAGCCACCTGTTGATAATTTTGGATTCGTATAAGGTCCTGATCCTGGAGTTCGTTCATTAGGTCGAGCTCGTCGAGCAGCATCAGATTTTTTGACTCTTCTCGTTCTGGGAGTAACCCTCTGCGCACTCCGGGAAACTCGACCTTCGCTGGAATCATGCACTCTGCTCCGTATATGAGGGCGGACGGGGTTTCTCCCGTTGCACGTCTCAGAGTTGTGTGATGCGACCATAGGACTCCTTCAAGCTTGTCGGCCCATCTCCCCTTCTTGGCTTCTAAATGATTCTTGAGTCCATCGAGGATGGTTTTATTTGTAGTTTTGGCCAGGACATTACGTTGCGGGTATCTAACAACCCAAATCTTCCATTTTCCACAGAAGGCCTCAAATCTAGTCGAAATGAATTGAGACCCATTGTCCGTTACAATTTCATACGAGACTCTGTGCCTTCAAACGATATTTTTCCATACGAAGCTTTCGGCTTGAGCATCCTTAATGCTTGCGTAGGAGTCTGCTTCCACCCACTTTGAGAAGAAGTCCCTCAAGACCAGCAAGAACCTTTTTTGTTTTGACCTATGCATGGGCCCAAATATGTCCATTGCCCATCGCATGAATGGGTATGGTGCCGAGATTGATGAGAGTACATCTTCTGGTTGACGGATAGTTGGGGAGTGGCTTTGGCACTTTTCGCATTTCCGCGCAAAGTCTTCGCAGTTTTTGATCATTGTTGGCCAGTAATGTCCGTGGTGTTTTATTTTGACTGCAAAAGATCTTCCACCAGAGTGATTTCCACAGGAACCAGAATGGACTTCTTCCATTATCTTTCGTGTCCTTTCTCCATCTATGCAGGTCATGAGTGGCCCTGAGAATCTCCACTTGTATAGTTCTCCGTCAACCAAGACGTATCGCGCGGCTTGGGTTTTTATCTTTCGGGCAGCCCATTTTTCGGCCGGGAGTTCTCCGATGGCAATATACGCAAGGATTGTCTTCGTCCAAGGTTCGTTGAATCTGT
This sequence comes from Moricandia moricandioides, assembly GCA_905132885.1. NCBI lineage: Eukaryota > Viridiplantae > Streptophyta > Magnoliopsida > Brassicales > Brassicaceae > Moricandia > Moricandia moricandioides. The sequence goes on from CAJHQQ010000228.1 coordinate 35,957, forward strand.
ATTCTATCGGCCCGGATTCTTGAATGGTTTGGTCATCGACTTCGCCGGTATCGCTGTCGGGAGAGTCGATTAGGTTTAAGAGAACTGGTGGTCCGATGCTAGGATGTTCTATGAATTCTACGGGAATCACCCTGCTTAAACCTGGGTCCGAACTGGAGGCTAGGGTGGCTAGGGCGTCGGCCAGAGCTGTTTTGGCTCTCAGAACCCGAGTGAGCACAAACTGGTCAAAGCTTTGAGATAATTCTTGAACGAGTTTTAAGTAGGCGTCCATTCTTTCATCTCTTGCTTCGTACTCCCCGCTGTATTGGCTTGCCACGAGTTGAGAGTCACAATAGGCATGAATGTTGCGTATTTTCCGGCCGTGTGTCAATCGTAGCCCTGCGATCAGGGCTTCGTATTCAGCCTCGTTTTTCGAGGCGTGGAAGATTATTCGGAATGATTGTTCTAGTATTTCCCCTGTTGGTGACACGAGTTGGATTCCTATCCCAGAACCTTGCTTGGATGAGGCTCCGTCGACGTGGAGGGTCCAGGTCAAGTCGGGTTCTCGGCTGGCCGTGTACCCCGCAGGGAGTTCTACTAATAAATCAGCGAGTTCTCGTGATTTTGCGCAGCTTTTTGCTTGATACTCGACATATTCGCTTAGTTCAATCGCCCATTTTTCCATTCTCCCAGATTAACTGGGACTGTGCAAGATAGCCCGCAGTGGGAATGATGTGAGTACTGCGATTGTATGGGACTGGAAGTACGGCCTTGGCTTTCGCGCTGACATTACTACCGCAAGTGCCAGTTTTTCCATCATCGGATAGCGCGTCTCTGTGTCAAGCAGAGTTTTACTTCCGTAGAAATGGGCTTTTGCTCGCTGCGCTCTTCTCGGATAAGGACGTCGCTTACTGCCGTGGTTGATACGGTGATGTACAGGAAGAGCGGTTCTCCTTCTACAGGTTTCGCGAGTACCGGGGGTGTGGCTAAGTAATGCTTCAACTGTTGGAAAGCCGTTTCACATTCCTTGGTCCATTCAAATTTCTTGTTCCCCTTCAGAGTGTCGTGGAAGGGCAAACATTTTTCCGTTGATCGTGAGATAAACCTGTTTAATGCCGCTACCCTGCCAGTCAATCTCTCTACCTCTCATTTTGTTTTTGGGGAAGCCATTTCGATCAGCGCGGTAATCTATTTCGGGTTGGCTTCGATCCCACGGTAGGTCACGAGGTAGCCAAGGAATTCTCCCGACACCACTACGAACCTGCACTTCGCAGGATTTAGTTTCATATTGGTGAGTTTTAGCCTTCGAAGCATTCTCGAAGGTGGGCGATATGATCTCTTTCTTCGATGGATTTTACGAGCATATCGTCGATGTAAACCTCCATTGTTTTTCTGACTTGTTCTGAGAACATTCGGTTGACAAGTCGTTGATAAGTTGCGCCAGCATTCTTCAGACCGAATGGCATTACCTTGTAACAGTAGGTACCGCGGTCTGTTATGAATGCGGTCTTTTCTTGATCGTCGGAATTCATTCTAATCTGATTATACCCAGAGAAGGCGTCCATAAAGGACAGGAGTTTGTTCCTTGCGGTTGCTTCGACCAATTTGTCGTTGTGTGGTAGTGGGAAGCTATCCTTCGGGCATGCTTTATTGAGATCAGATAAATCAACGCAGACTCTCCATTTCCCGTTATTCTTTTTGCCGACTACCGGGTTAGAGAGCCAATCGGGATACCTGACCTCTGTTATGGACGCGACTTTGAGGAGTTTTTTGACCTTGATGTTGACCGCTTTGGCGCGTTCTGGCCCCAATTTTCTTCTTTTTTGTTTAACGGGCTTGAAACTCGGGTCAACATTGAGCTTGTGACATGTGATGTTGATGTTGATCCCTGGCATATCTTCTGCGGTCCATGCGAATGTGTGCAAGTTTTCCATTAGACAAGCTATGAGCTTGATTTCCAGAGACTCTCTTAGGTTCGTTCGATCTCTACACAACGATCTGGGAACGCATCGTCTAGACAGACCGAGACGACGGGCTGGCAGGTTGATTCTTGTTTCTCATCCAAAGCTTCGGCCGCTCGCGACTGCCAAAATACTTTAGTATCGTCTTGTTTTGAGTTGTTGTCAATGGCATATGATTTCTTTTTCTTTTTCTTTTTAAGTGGAAATTCAGCTAACGGATTCTTCCGCTTTGACTTTACATTGAAGCAAACACGCGAGATCCTACGATCTCCCAGATGGTCTCGATTCCGCACTGGGTCGGGAACTTGAGGCACATATGGTACGTCAACGGGATTGCTTGCATCGAGTTCAACCATGGGGTCCCTACGATTGCTTTTTAGGACGTGGGTCGATCGATCACCAGGAATTCAACAACTTTTGACACACCCATGATTCTACAGAGAGGTTGATCGTGCCGAGAGTCATGGTAGCTTCCCCCGAAACTATTATCGGGTTTGGATCTGTCGCGATTTTGGATAAGTCGACTTTCATTCGTTCGAGTGTGTCTTTAAAGACGATGTTAGCCGAACTTCCAGTGTCAAATAATATCCATGCGACATTGATATCCTGGATTGTTAGCTCGATGACAAGGAGATCATTGAGAGGTTTGACCAGGTTGGTCGTTGCTCTTTTCTCGAAAGAGATCACACAGGTGAACGTTTCATCGGGCATCCTATGTCTAGAGCGTTTGGTGGTTTTTTGAGTTAGATAATCCGAGATCCCCCTCCTTCTAGCGCCAAACAGTGGGAACCAAAATTCGAACTGTCGAGTTCCGTTGAATTAGGAACGCAGGGTAAACCCTAGTTTCCCAGAGGTCCCGGATATCTGCTAAACCGCACTCCAATAAATCAAAATACAAAGTAAATACGGAAAACAAAGTAAGAATCGAAAAGAGAGCAAATAGATGTCTTATTCCGAATTTGCATGTGAGCGTTTACAACAGGATAGGAGCCTAGGCTATGAGAGCAGTCAGCAAGATCCCTAGTTTTAATAACCAAAGACTGCAAAACCCTAGTTGAGTCGCAGCTCAAATAACAAAAACAGAAAGTTGCCAAAATGCTCTAAGTGTTAAGCTATGTTTGCCCTGAGTAGAGATTTTCGTGTCTCCTCTGCATCACCACCCTCGAGGTCCTTATATACTCCTCTAGAGGCGGTTTGCTCTTTCCCCTTCTGCCATTGGTTGAACTTATCGCTTCGCGGAAATATTCCATTTTTTCCTCGATCTTCATAATTATCTTCGGAAATTAAACATTTATCCTTCGATCTAGACAGTTATCCCTTCGAACTTAACATTTATCCTTTCCTGAAAAAAATATAAAACATCACAAAGTTTGGGCTTGATTTCGGATAAAATCGCGAGTGGGCCTTTAGCCGAGCTTTAGACTTCGTCGGTCCGTTTTCTGACTTAGGCGTTTCCACGATTTTATCAAAATAACATCACTAAGACAACGTCGTCTGAGAGTTAGGATCTTTCGTATGGGACGTGTGACTCTAGGTGTTTAGTTAACCGTTATCGTCTCATACGATTGACCCCGATCCTTTCTCGAGAAAACGAGTTCTTTTGGTAAGGTTCCAATTTCAATCCCGATCGAGAAGGAACAAAGATAAGTTCGATCAAGTATCGAAAGAGGAGTTTAACGAGGACGAGGTGAAACTGGATTGATTTGATCCGACTTTTCTGAACGAGCAAGTCGGATTGCTCGTGTCATCTAACTCGCCCGTTTGGCGAGTTGGCCGCGTCCTGTCTACCAACTTACCCGTACGGCGAGTTGGTCGTGTCATGCCATCCAACTCGCCCATGTGGCGAGTTGGTTGGTCTGTTCCATTCAACTCGCCATACGGGCGAGTTGGTTGATCCGTGTTCCTTTCTTTCGAGTTTTGGCTAGGAGAGATTTGTTAACTCGATTTCGAGACTGAACATGACTTTTAGATGCTGATTTCGAGAATACCGTTTTTCACCCCAACAATGATGATCAGATCTTTATCTCCAATAGATGTAGCAAGCTGTTCCAACTCTTAATTCCAAAACTCTTGTGTAACTTAGAAGACAACTTTTCCTTAGGTCTCCTAGGCTTAGGTTAAAACTAAGATAGAAAACCCTAATAAATCGTATAAATTTCAGCCAGAGACTTGTCTTGTAAATAATGAAACTTTTCGGTAAAACTTGTAATTTCTCAAGCCATCACCAATCTTGTTGTTGACTTGGCTGTCGATCAACGCACAGTGTGTGACGTCGATAGATGGTCCCTTCATAAATCTGGATCCGACTCTGAGTTTCTGCTGAGCGTCATAAATGCTCCAAAGTAGCCCAAAAGCATCAATTGCTTCCAATGAGTACATGTACCTGTAAATACTCTAAAACAGTACCAAATGCATATAAAATACTCTTTATAGTTAAAATATTAAAGTACATGGTATATTAATCTTCCTCTTCTAGTCGGATTGATGATAAACTATCTTTTGTGAACCTGAATCATCACTCAAACTCCAGCAAAAATAAGACACAATAGCATTGGGATCAAACCTTAACTAATAATCACTTTTGATCACCAATGTCCCAAGCATTGCAACAGATTAAACAAGGAATTATCAAGTTCTAATATTTGCAAGCACATTCTCTAAACACTAACTAATATCTGATCTGGAGTCAAGACAAGGCATTTAGGCAATTTTAAAGCCTGCCTTAACCGCATATTAGACTTGACTCTAAGTGCCTCAACCTTAAGGCAGTACCAAGACACAATGCAACACCTTAAATCCTGTTTCATTTCATGAATGCAAGTAGGTTTAGACAACATCTAACATCCTATCTCATTCAATATGAACCAAGATATGCATTCAAACTCACAATCACCAAACATGACACTTTTATGCATCCTGGGACAAATTCTAAAACATTTCATTTCATTTAGCAATCTTTAAACATATTCTCAGGTTTTTAATCACATCACAACACAACAATGAGTTCATAAAGTCTCAAGCTTTCTACATGAGAAAGAGATTTCCTTACAGCCAAGGAACTAGTGTTAGTTCCTTGATCCTTCATAGTAAACGGCCTGATAGTGAGCTGTTGGTGTCGACTCCAACACCCCCTTCTTCCATGGACCTTTCTCTTGAACCCACCATGTGAAAGACACGACCTTTCTTCATTTTTGAGTCACCATGAGAAGCACATGGATCTTGTTTGTTGAAAAGGCTAGCTAAACCGTTTCATAACCTCTACTTCCAAGGACATTCTTTCTTAAATGGCTGGACATGAGAGTATGGAGAACAACCAAAGACAGCTTCTGGACGCCATGTATGAGTCAACCTTATTCTTGAAGAGGTTTAACAGCCGGCTGAACATGAAGCTTCTTCTTGGTTTGGAAATGACATGGGAGTGAGCTCTGAGCTTAGCGGAAGCTTGAAACAAGTTCTAATGAACCTGGCTCTGATACCATAAAATGTTTTAAAAATTCTATGGTTGTTTGTGAGAAGAAGCTCCAATGGAGCAAAATGAGAGCTTGATGGCTATTTGAGAGAGAGATTAGATGGAAGAGACTTTGTGGTTTAGAATAAGGAGATTGAGAGATTAAAGAGACTAAGGAGACTGATAGACTAAGAAACTCATGAAGAAGAAGAGGGGAAACCCCCTTATTTGCTTAACATTAACCAAAGAGCATACAAGTGTATTTATCAGCTTTTACAGTTTTAAAAATCAGAACATAAATCTAATGGCTGATAAATGCTTGAAGTATGGACGTCTAGGATTGAGTCTTGGGTTGATCTTGGTGACTAAAGTTGATTTGTTGAGAGGTTATGGTCAAGGAGGAGACTGGTGCATGATTGGCTAAGGATAGGATCCTCTTAATCTAGACACAAAGGTGGCTAGATACATGGTCAAGGTTGTTCTTCCTCTACATCTAGAGACAGCATGTAATTAACCACGCCCTTTCTCTCCTTTCTTATCCATAAACGGTCACAAGACTTCTCAGGTAAGGCATCTTGCGCCCTAATTTTGCACAACTTTAAATTTGGTCGATCCGGGAAAAGTAGTACGGACTCTTGTCTGTACGGTCGATGGTACTGACCTCCTGTCCGCACCTCGCCCAATTTTTGCAAAAGTCAACCAAGTCTCTCAAATGGTTGAACCAGATCATGTTTTGGCAGATCTCGGTCCATACAACTTTGCACCGTCCGTACTCCAGGTCGCCCTATTTTGCAATATCGCCCGAATGCCTAACTTTTTGTACTCCAGGTCGCCCTGCAAATGGTGTCTAAGTCCCTCCGGGAGATGTCCCTAACTTTTCACAAGCTTCATGACTCTTCTGGACACCTTTAAACCCTCCTGAAGCCTTTCCAGAACTTTCCTAGAGGTCTTTCCCTGATTGTGCACAAGACCTAAACGCTTCCTTTGACTCCATTTCTTTCTTCAAGTTAACAAAAATAGCATAGCGATCCCCACAAGCGAGAAACGGCCGACAACAATGACCGAAGAGGAAATTGCAACAATCTCCGAGAAGCGACAAAAGACAGCCGACTAATGAGAATGCAATGAGCAAATACTCACTAACCTAATGCGTCAAGAGACCTGCTCTTCTAGACTGATCCATAGATTCGCCAAAGATAGCTATGCCATCTAGAAGTGAACTGGGGGGACCTATTGTAGGCCATGGATCACATCCTTCACAAGGCATGTCTTCTAGTTGGCTTGTCCCATTTAGGCTGACGACGAACGACTTGGCCTGACAGCGATGAGATCGACCACGCGGTCCAACTTCGGAACACTTCTACTCAAAGAAACGAGTAAAAGCCGTTTAGATTGAGGATTCAACACGGACTTGCCCATTCGTTGGCCTAAAGGAGGCATAGCCCATTAAGACAATCAACTTAGGGCATAAGCAAGGAGAATCAGCTATAAAAGAGAGGGGGAGACAACGAACAAGGGGCCAGACGCTTGGCGGCTAGAGTTAGGGTGTTCATTACTTTTATATCCTTATCGACTTGTATCTTTTCCGGTAAACTCCCACAGTTCCGGCTTACTCTCACCATTCCTTTCCTTTCTTGTAACCAACAAACGTTCCCGATCTTATAACACTTCATCGATTTTTGTTTCCATTTACTCGTTTAAACCGAACTCGGTTCAAACATCAATGGAACCAAAAGAAAAACCAACGAGAGATACGAGAGAGAGTTCAGCTCGATGCCGAAGCGCATGATTCTTGGTTGAGCCAACATACTGAAAAAGGTACGTATAGACACCCAAAAATCTCGATAATCTCGGATTGCTGGTTGAACTCGATAAAACCTACGAAATAAAACATACTAGAGCTTGACTGCGCACTTGCTCTTTAACATTTAAAAATAAATATTGTTTTTACAAATAATGGTATGTTTTGTAGCATTTATATGTAGTAAATAATGGTCTATATCTGATATTTCCAAACACATTAATTTTATAGTTTATACTGAATAAATATTTTTTTTTTGAATTGTCAACTGTATCACCCATATTTCTTATTATATATGTATTGTAGTATATTTGTATTGGCTTATTATTTATATTAAATATGCATACCATAATTTATTGACATACTAATTTATATTATATTTATAGAGAAATTGGTAAGAATAGCTTAGTATTAAAGAGTTGGGGTTGAGTTTATAAATGTTTTATAAATATTTAGAAAAATTAGTTTAGTCTATTTTCATCATATATTTAAGGTATTTTTGAAAATAGCCATTCATTAAAGGTAGATTTGAAAAGTAGTATCAAACTTGTGGTAGAATTGAAATTTTACATTATATATATATATATCATATAAATTAAATATTTATATTTTATAGTTTAAATGAATATATATTTATATTTATATTTGATCATAGTTTTTGACATGTGTATGTTTTTATATTTGCAAGAGTCTAAAAATGTATAATTGATATTTTAAACATGTTTTTGAACCGTATATTTTGATCATATTTTTAATTAGAATATTTTATTTATGTTTAAATAGGAGCGTAAAATACAAAATTATAAGAACAAATATTGTATATGCATTGAATTTTATTTATAAATAAGGTAAATTATAGGAAACATTTATATTTTCCTTCTAAAAAGGAATGATCATAATTTTTTAAATAACTGATTCAGTTTTCAATAACAAAGAATATTTTTTAAAACTATGTGTTTTCAAATATAATAGTTTGTTAAGAATAGAAATAATGTTTATCAAAAATTCACAAACACTTAACAATAATTCTCAAAACAAATTAATGGTGCATGTAATGTATTTATATTGATGAAGAAGAAGAGTTTTTTTCACACAAAAAAAAAAGGAAAAAGAAAAGTAATAATTATATGCAATCGGTAAGTTATGAGTAATTATTATAATAACTATATGTAATAGGTAAGTGAAATGATTTATACTGAATTTGTTGGGAATTTAATTTAAGAGATTTTTATTAATTTAAAAAAAAAACATAAATGCGTAGAGTTATAATGGTGCATGTAATATATTTATATTGGCGAAGAAGAAGAGTTTGTTCACAAATAAAAAAGGAAAAAGAAAAGTAATAATTATATTCAATATGTAAGTTATGAGTAACTAATATAATAATTATATGCAATAGGTAAGTGAAAAGATTTATACTGAATTTGATGTGAATTTGATTTAAGAAATATTCATGAAAGATTTATACATGAAATATAATAGTGTTTGTAATATATATATATATATATATATATATATATATATATATATATAATTGGTGAAGAAGAAGAGTTTTTTCACAAAAGAAAAAGCAAAAAGAAAAGTAATATTATATGCAATAGGAAAGTTATGAGTAATTATTATAATAATTATCTGCAATAGGTAAGTGAAAAGATTTATACTGAATTTGTTGTGAATATAATTTAAGAAATTTTTATTAATTTGAAAAAAAAATGCTTAAGGTTATGAGTAATTAATTTTTCATTAATTTTGGAAAATACAGAGATTACTTAAAGACAGATTTATAAAATAACTTCAGTGGAATAGAATTGTAAATAAGTTGTAAGTTTAATGGGTACTTCTTATTTGTACTCCTATTTTAATAGTATACTAGAATTTGACCCGCGCAACCGCGCGATTTTTATTTTCATTTTTATATAAATCAATATTTATTTTACATCATTAGTAACATTAGTCATATATTAAAATGTTTAATAACTATTACAACCATAATAATTTTATAGTATAATGTTAACATATACTCCATAAAAATCATATTTTAAAATTATTTTATATTTAAGTTATATTAAATTTGATTTGGTTTTAAAAGTTATATTACCATTTATCAAAATATCTAATATATATATATTAATTTCATGTTTATATGTTAATATCAAATGTTACAATCTATTTCTTATTATATATTTATTTTATTGAATTTGCATATAATTATTAAATAAAATAATATATACGTAAAATTCATATTTTAAATTATTTTATATTTAATTTAAACTAAATTCTGATTAAGATTTCAAAGTTAGATTACCGTTTAGCAAATTTTTATGTTTATTTCGATAATATATTATTATATATATTCCAAAATTTTACTCATCTATCATATAGGTGTAATTTAATTTTATATATTTAAAATTTTAAAATAAATAAATAAATAAATATTTATGTAAAATAGTATTGTTATATTAAAATTTTTAAAATAAATTTTGCTAAAAATTGATAACACTTATAGTAATAATAGTATAAGCCACGTAAAAATTATTATAAGGTTAGATAATATATAACTCAAAATTATATTAAGTTATTGATAATTTTATTATATAAACTATAACTTGAATATAAAAAAAACCCGCATGACCAATAATATTATAATTAATTCAAACATTATTATAAAATTAGATAATATATAACACCAAATTATAATAAGTTATAGATAAACTTTATTATATAAACCATAAATTTTTAGTATAACTATAATGTTAGTCATATATTTAAATTTTTATATAACTATTACAAACACAATACTTTTATAGTTTACATTTTATATTTAATTTTATTTGATTTGAATGTGATTACTAAATAAATTGAAAAATCATATTTTAAAATTATTTTATATTTAATATCTACCAAGTTTTGATCTGGATTTCAAAGTTAAATTACCGTTTAGCAAATTTATGTTTATTTAGATGAAATATAATTGTATATATATATAATATTTTTCATTTTATAAAAGTACAAGATTTTTATTTTTTCATTTTATTAAATATAATTGAATGTATATTAATCAATAATTATATTTTATATAATTCGAAACTAATTAAATAGTTACATAATTTTTATTGTTGAGATCTTGCTAAAATCTTTTTCAAAAGATTTGTTTCAATTTTTACTATATATTTATCTTTAAAATAAAAAAAATTAAAAGATATTACGATTAAAGTAGTTACAAATATTTTATCATAAGTTTTAATGAAATACATTTTATTAAAGTTTTCTAATGATGGTCCAAATAAAAAAAATCACACATAAAATAAGTTATGACTTCTATTTTAATAGAATAGACACTACAAGAAAACTAAGCTTTTACCAGGAAAATTTACTAGGAAAATAGTTCCTCGTAAAATTACTACGAGTTTACTTCGATTTTACGAGGAAACCAGTTTTCCTCGTAAAGTGCTCGTAACCTTACGAGAAAAAGGTTTCCTCGTAAAATCGAAGTAACCTTACGTGGCTATTACGAGGAAAATGTCATTTTCCTCGTAAACTCATAGTAACCTCTCTCCTCGTAAAGTCCTAGTAATAGTTTACTACGAAATTAGGAGGAAAGGTTTTGTTACTACGAATTTAAGAGGAAATAGATAGAAAATATCGAATTTAAATCAAAAACGTGTTTTGTACTTACTTTTCCTAGCAATTTCCTAGTAAACTCTCAGATTCGAAAATTCCTATAAATACCACCATATGTGATTCATTTGAAACACACCAAAAAAAAATCAGCTATAAGCTTAATCAAACACAAAAAAAAATGTCCGGTCCGGGAAATATTTTCGAGTTGCGGAAGTGGATGTATTCACACAGAGATAATAACGGGAGGGTGACGAAAGAATTTCTCGAAGGGTTGAAGACGTTTATGCATCAAGCAGATTCTACACCACTCACGCAGGAAAGTGGTAAGATGTTTTGTCCTTGTCGGAAATGTTGCAATACCAAATTAGGCCCTCGTGAAAATGTTTGGAAGCATTTAATAAATAGAGGTTTCATGCCATATTATTATATTTGGTATCAACATGGAGAAGATGCTAGTTGTAGGAATGAAGGTAGCAATAGTAATAGCAATTTTCAGATTGAACCGGTTGAGCATTTGCGTAATGAAGGTAGCAGTAGTAATAGCTATCATCACCAAGAGGAACAAATGGTAGATTGTGATAGGGTTCATGATATGGTAGGTGATGCCTTTGTAACTCATGATGATGATGATGAAGTTGAAGAACCTAACTTAGATGCAAAAAAGTTTTATGAAATGTTAGATGCTGCGAATGAGCCAATTTACAGTGGTTGTAAAGAAGGTCTGTCTAAATTGTCGTTGGCTGCTAGAATGATGAGTATTAAAACCGATCACAATCTACCTGAAAATTGTATGGATGCATGGGCAGACTTGTTTAAAGAGTATTTGCCAGAAGACAATGTGTCTGCTAAATCTTATTATCAGATTCAGAAATTGGTAAATAGTCTTGGGTTGCCCTCGGAGATGATAGACGTTTGCATCGACAACTACATGATTTACTGGGGAAATGATGAGAAGTTAGAAGAAAGTCGATTTTGTAAGAAGCCACGATTCAAACCGCAAGGTCGAGGGTGTAATAGAGTACCGTACCAAAGGATGTGGTACCTACCAATCACAGACAGATTGAAAAGATTGTACCAATCTGAGGAGACTGCTGGAGGGATGAGATGGCACGCCGAGCATACTCAAGACGGATGGAGAGATGACTCATCCATCAGATGCAAGAGCATGGAAACATTTTAACAATGTACATCCACATTACGCTAGCAATAGCCGGAATGTGTGTCTTGGATTATGCACTGATGGATTTAGTCCATTTGGAATGTCTGGGAGACAATATTCATTGTGGCCGGTCTTTCTTACACCGTATAACTTGCCACCGGAGATGTGCATGCGACGAGACTTTCTATTCATGACCATATTAATACCTGGTCCAAAACATCCAAAAAGATCTCTCGACGTTTTCCTACAACCACTGATAAAAGAGTTGAAAGATTTGTGGTCAACAGGGGTGAGGACATATGATTGTTCAACGAAAACAAACTTTACGATGCGAGCGATGCTTTTGTGGACCATAAGTGACTTTAGTGCATATGGTATGTTGTCTGGGTGGACTACACATGGGAGATTAGCTTGTCCATATTGTAATGGAATGACAGATGCATTTCAGTTGAAGCATGGTAGGAAGACTAGTTGGTTCGATTGTCACCGTCGATTTCTTCCGGTTCACCACCCATACCGAAGAAACAAGAAATTGTTCAGGCACAAAAGGGTTGTCAGGGACACTCCTCCTCCATATTTAACTGGAGAACAAATCGAAGCGCAAATCGATTACTACGGTGCTCTAGAAACAGCTCCTCGTGGTGGGAATTGGCATGTTCCCAGTAATATGCCTGATTATTATGTGATGCAGCACAATTGGCACAAAAAGAGTATATTTTGGGAATTGCCATATTGGAAAGATCTTCTTTTGCGCCACAACCTCGATGTGATGCATATAGAGAAGAAATTTTTTGAGAACATCATGAACACTATATTGAATGTCCCAGGGAAGACGAAAAACAACGTAAAATCAAGGTTGGACTTACCCGATATCTGCTCAAGGAGTGAGCTACATATAAAAAGCAATGGGCAAGTTCCAGTTCCAATTTTCAGACTGTCATCAGAAAAAAAGTCTTCGTTGTTCAACTGGGTGGCTTCAGAAGTGAAGTTCCCTGATGGGTATGTTTCAAATCTCTCAAGATGTGTTGAGAAAGGGCAAAAGTTCTCCGGGATGAAGAGCCATGATTGTCATGTCTTTATGCAGCGACTACTTCCCTTTGCGTTTGCGGAGCTACTACCGGCAAAAGTACATGAAGCACTTTCAGGTAATTAATTAATATAATACGATGACATGATTAATTTATTTCTATATATATATATATATATACTAATATGGATAATTTTTGTTTTCGTATATATATAAGGAATTAGAGCATTTTTAAGGGATCTGAGCACCCGCACTCTTAAAGTGGAAGTTGTCCAACAACTTCATGAAAACATCTCCGTCTTAAAATGCAACTTGGAGAAAATATTCCCGCCAACTTTTTTCGACGTCATGGAACACCTAGTTGTCCACCTCCCGTATGAGGCGTTACTTCGTGGACCCGTGCATTATGGATGGATGTATCAGTATGAAAGGGCCATGAAAACTTTGAAAGGAAAAGCCAAAAACCTAGCAAGAGTTGAAGGTTCTATTGTGGCGGGAAGTTTGACGGAAGAAACATCACATTTCACTTCGTACTACTTTGCACCGAAAGTACGTACAAGGAAACGAGCTCCAAGAAGATATGATGATGGTGGTGTTGTGCCGACATATATGGAAGACGATGTTCCAGACATCTTTTGTCAAATTGGGCGATTGAGTGGGAAATTGAAAGAGGTTTGGTGGTCGAGTGATGAAGATGTCCATAGTGCACACCTTTATATTCTTCTTAATTGCGAGCATCCATTGATTGCTTATTCTGAAAGGTAAATATATAAATATACACACTTATATATATATATATATATTTTTCAATATTAAATATAATACATAACATATATGATTTTACAGTCAATTTGAGACTCAAGTCGAGGAAGCAATACCTGGTATATCGACAACTGAGTTAGACAAAAGGAAAGATCAACACTTTATCAAGTGGTTGAGGAAACAGGTTGATTATGACGATCCTGAGTATCCCGCATGGTTTCGCGAATTACTTCAAGGTCCAGTTGCAAAGGTCACTACATCGTCGATGTATTTCACCCGAGGCTATACTTTTCATGCCTATGACTATGGTAGACACCGGGCGACAAGTAATTATGGAATATGTGTGAAAGGCGAAACAGATTTCTACGGGATCTTGCAGGAGATTTATGAAGTTCAATTCCTGGGTATGGGTTTGAAATGCGTTATCTTCAAGTGTGAGTGGTACGACCCCGTCGTAAATAGAGGTGTTCGGATTAACAAGAACGGTGTAGTTGATGTCAACGGTGGACGAAGGTAAATTCTTTTTTTTTAATATCCAGGTTTTCAGTATTAATTAAATTTTACATAATGATCTTTATTTTCGTAGGTACAACAAGTTCGAGCCTTTCATATTAGCTTCCCAAGCAGATCAAGTTTGCTTCATTCCATACCCTCGGATTACTACCTCGGGAATAAACTGGTTAGCTGTTATCAAAGTTACACCTCGAGGCCAAATAATCGCTGGAGATGAACCACCATTACAAGAAGAAAACACCAATGAGATTGAGGTAGCTGAAGCAGAAATTGATGAGTTCTTACTCATTGATCCGCATAATCGTGAATACGAAGATGTTCCTGATCACTCAACGGACGAAGGTGTAGACGACGAGTTTTTAGAAAATGATGATGTTTCAACAGATGACGACAATGTATCCGAATGAATTATGTATGTTTATAAGTTTGTTTAATCACAAAAATGAATTTGAATTATATATGTTTTAAGTTTGTTTAATCACAAAATCAATTTGCATTTGGGGTTTGAGATTTATGTGTAGAAGAGGTTAGGAGTTTGGTGGTAGAAGAGGTTATAAGTTAAGGAAGTTGTGGTTTGGGGTTTGGGGTTTCGAGTTTAGGGATTTATAAACCCTTTCCTCGTAAAACCCTAGTAATAGAAAACACGGGCATAGCTGTTTCCTCGTAAGGTCCTAGTAAGGTTTACTAGGGCTTTACGAGGAAACAAACGCGGGCATAGCTACTTCCTAGTACGCTAGTTTCCTCGTAAAGGCCTAGTAAATGCCTTACGAGCACCTTACGAGGAAATAGAAACACGGGCATATCTATTTCCTCGTAAGGTCCTAGTAACATTACTAGGGCTTTACGAGGAAACCAAATTCCTTATATATACTCGAGCAATCCAGTTTCTCATTTGCTAGTAACCTTCTCTCTAAATCCTCTAAAGGTACTCTCTAATTCGTAGTTAGGTGATTAGATTAGGGAATTTAGATTAGGTGGTTAATTTAGGGAATTTAGATTAGGTGGTTAGTTTAGGGAATTTAGATTAGGTGGTTTACTTTTATTTATTATTTTTTTAAATTATACGGGGATTTAATGTTTCGATTTTTTTTTAAATATAGATGCCTAGACAGAGCAAGCTTGCTAAGGCTGCCGGTAGGAGGACGTCGTCTCTCGAGGGGAGTCACTACGGAGACATGTTTGGGCGTCAGGATGCTCCGGGTTCATCTTCGTCAGCTCCCGGTTCATCTTCGATTCCCGAGACTCAGGGAGCTTCTACGGCGTCCCGGGAACCACATCCTCCTCCTCCTCCTCCTCCACCGGTCGGGGTTCATTCCGATTTGGATGTGCCGCCGAACGCACCCTTTGCGGTGTACACGGTGGAGGATATTTTGGCCCTTCCAGGCAGAGAAGGGCTCGCAGAGTTAGACCCTATCCGACGGGACGGCCGAAACGTATTATGGTATGTTTTAATTTTTAAAAAGTTTTTTTAATTTATTTCTTAATTAACAAAATATTTAGAAATTAATCTAATTAATGATTTATTTTGTGTCTTTCCAGGTTCGGTGTTGAAAATTGTGTCGGATCTAGCGTCTCGGAATGTATTAAGGGATACTTCCCGATCCAGCTCCAAACTGGAAGATGACGGCGAGCCACACAAAAAAGACGTGGTTCAAATCGTTCGCTGTAAGTTTAATTAGTTAATTTATTTTTAATTATTTAAAATTATTAATATTATTGAACTAATCCGTCTTTTATTTTTTCTGGTTACAGCAAAAGTATCGTTGGTGTATTGGGATTCACCAGCGGGTGAAGAAGTAGTTTGAGGCCAAGGCAAGAGCACGATTGCTCGACATGGTCTACAACTGGAAGGGCGACTATCAGGTATAGATTTATAAATTATAATCTATATATAGTTTTAAAAATATTATATACTGACTTTAATTAATTATATTTTTTTTATAAATAAGGTGGATGGTTACGAGGCCGGGAAACCCGATTGCCTCACCACCACGGTGTGGGATGGCCTCATCAGCTATTGGGAGTTGCCGGACTCGGTCAGAACCTCCAACACAAACTCCGGGAACCGAATGACCAAAGACGAGCATGGCAACACGAAGGTGCTTCACACCACGGGTCGAAAACCTCACGCGGGAATTCGTCTAGACATGGTAAGATGATTTTTAATAACTATTTAATTTTTATTTTATTTAAATATTCCAAATTAATATTTAATTTTATAAATTAATTTTAGGCTAAGGAGTCAGGAGTTCTTCCATCTCTGAAAGACCTTTACGAGAGGACCCACCGGAACAAGGTTGGGCAGTTTGTAGATCCTGCTTCCGAGCGGATCTACAACGAGGTTGTTGCCCGAGTTGACGAACGTCAGACCCAGCTGACTCAGCAGACTGGGACTCCAGTCATATTATCCACTGTTGAAGTGGAAAAGATTTACGAGGAGGTAAATAATTTAGTTTTACTATTAATTTTTAATATTTTTTAAAAAAAATTCATAATGTTATTAATATTTTTATTTACAGGTCGCCCCTAGGAAAAAGGGGCGTATCATCGGGATTGGCTCGGTTAACGATGTCCCAGCAGCGACATCGTCTTATCATCAGGAGCAGCACGATGTCAATGCTCAGCTACGCTCGGAGTTGTCTTCGCTCACCAAGCATGTCACTTCTCTCACCGATGTCCTCGAGATTATGGCGGTTGGAAACCCGCATTTGGAGGAGATGTTGCGTCAGAGACGGGAACGCGGAGGGATTCCAACCCAACAACATCCACCATCATAGTCACAGCCGGCCACCAACTATGGAGAGGATTTCCCGAGCCAGGACGACTTCGTTCAACAATTTCACGACCACCATCCCTAGTTTTTTTATTTTTAATTGTATATTATGAATTTTAAAACTTTCTGTATATTATTTAGTTATTTATAAAATATTTTATTTTTTAGTTTTTATTTATAATTTGATTTTTTTTTAATTTTTTTTTAAAAAAATAATTATATTTATAATTAATTTTTTTAATAGGGAAAAAAATATTTCGAAGCAAAATCCTCGTAAAGGTTCCAAGTAAAATCCTCGTAAAAGGTTCTAGTAAGTTCCTCGTAAGTCTTTACTACGACCTTACGAGGAAACTAATACTACGATCTTACGAGGAAATCCTACGAGGAACTTACGAGGAAAACATACCTACGCCTTTACGAGGAAATGTTTCCTCGTAAATTAGCTACGACCTTACGAGGAAATAGGCTTTACGATGAACATGTTTCGAGGAAACTCGTTTCCTCGTAATTTCCTAGTAAAGGGCCATTTACTAGGAAATTACGAGGAATACCCGTCCTAGTATTGGACGAGTTTTCCTGTAGTGAGATATGTCATTTTCCCTAAAACCAATATTTTTATATTTTATATATGATTTCTAAAACTCCACCTATCAACACTATAACTTTATACCATAGTTTGATTCACGTTGAATGCAAGTATCTTTTAATTTATAAATATACTTCAATTTCTTAAGTATAACGAAAAATACATTAAAACTGTATATCATTCTATTACTCAGACAATAGATGGTCTACAAAATTAATTTGAAGTGAATCAAATGCTCTAATGCTTTTAACTCAAAAAAAAAAAAGAAATTCTCTTATACTCCTCCTTTTTTTCCTTTTTATTTAGCATTTATTTAAATCACAAAATTATTAAAAGACCAACAAACCAAGTGGAACCTAGTTAATTAAACGTTTACCAGCGCACTATCTGCACCCAAAACCATACTTACTCTCATTCTTCTTATTTCTTCCTTCTTCAATGAAGCAAATAATTTTTTCTTTCATACTTCCATCACCAGAGAAAGGATAATCTTTTAACAAGAATCAGAACAAATATTTATCCAGAAATATAACAAATAACGAATTACGAATTATCCATCCAAATAGGTGAAAAACCGAACCTAGAATGGTATAACTTAGTAAAATTTTGTATGACTTAGTAAAACTTTATATAAGTGTAAAACTTGGTTAAGTCAGTAATTTTTCTCTGCAACAGTCGACTCTCGTGGAGATAATTATCAGTAGACTTGAGTCTCTATTATGTCTGTAATTTTTAGTTAAGTCAGTAAGAATAAGATACATGAGGCAGTTACAATATTTATTATAGTATAAGGCAGTTTAAACTCCACCCCACTAAATCTTCTCATTCTCTCCCTTTAGCTAGATGGCAGTTTGCTGTCTCCCACTAACATTTCTATTCAAAAATAACATATAAATTAGAAAAAGCAAAGAAACAACACATCATCTCTCAAGTTTCAAACAACATGGCACACTACAGTAAGACTGATGACGTTGTATATAACTAGAGCATCAAACATGGCGTCGCAGAGTGAAAATACTCAGGATCCACTCGTTTTATTCCTATGTTTCCGGTATTGGACGCAACTGGAGTTATATCCTAGCAGATAAGGTTGCAAGTGTAAAATCACCATCTCCCAAGTTTATAATAAAAATGCAAACTAAAAACTTGAAACATACACTTTATTTATGCAGGAAACCAAGATAGAGATGATCATTTATACATGAAGTAGCATATAAATTTAGAGATATAGAGAACCAAGAGGGAAAGTGGGTGCAAATCTTTTTGGTAAAAGTTGACCATGCCTATCCAGGTTTCAAGGCAACAAACTCTCGATTCAAACCATCTGCTACACCGTATACTAAAGTCCACATCATCAATCCTCTGAAAAATCATCATTACATGGAATTCAAGTGTATCCATGATATCCCTCACTTTAGGAACATAAACTATCCCATAGGTACTAATTTTAACTACTAAAATATATGTCATATAATGTAGATGTAAGTAACATAAGCAAAAACACTTATATTGTAGATATAATGGGAAAGTTCCTCAACACATAAGCCCGTTTTGATTACCCTGCAAAGCCAAAGATGATGTTTTACATTAGGGACAACATGTAAGTACAAAGTCACATATGATCACAGAAAAATGTTTACATTAGTGTAATTGACACATATAGGTTTATTAATAATAGTTTATATACAATGTATGGCGTGGCAATCATGCTTTGCCTTCCGGGACGGGTGTGAAAATATGAGGGGTCATGGAGAGGTGATTGTGGTCCTTAAGATGTGGAGGATCTGGAGGCGTATATGTAAGTGTACTATATTAAGTGTTTAGTTTTAAATGTATTAGTTGAGAAAAACAATTCCTAAACTCATTTATACATGTATTTTTTATGATGATCTATTGCTTGAGACCGAGGGTGGATTATCTGACTTCAGGTTCAACCCACGTTTGTTGGAGGTTGAGGAGTTTAGATAATCACTACTATGCAGTGACCCTTATGTTCAGAGACACAATGCTATAGGGCCTTTGTAAAACTTGGTGTTTTTTATGTTACTGCGGAAACTTGAATGTTGTTAAAACTTATGTTATTGTATGACTTATGGTTTGTATGACCTATGTTATTTTTCCGTAAAACTTTTGGTTTGTGTGACTTATGGAAATTTTTTTTTCTAACTTCGTAAAACATAGAAAAACTTGTAGTTCAAGATTGTTAAGTAGGTTAAATTTTGGAAAAAGTTAGACTTTTATGATTGTCTAACTTCATAAAACTTCGAAAATATTTTAGTTTGTGATTGTATAACTAGGTTAAACTTTGGTAAAGTTAGACTTTTATGATTGTTTAATTTCATGAAATTTAGAAAACCTTGTAGTTCGTGATTGTAGAATTAAGTTTAACTTAGAAAACTTGTGGTTCATGGATAGATAGACTTCAAGAACATAACATAGAAGAGATATAAAAATAATTTAACATAGAAGAGACATCATCGTTAAGCTTCAGTCTTAAAACCAACATGGATAAATAGACTTCAAGAACATAACATCGAAGTAAAATAAAATTAATTTAACATAGAAGAGACATCATCGTTAAGCTTACGTCTTTAAATCAACAAAGGTTACAAGTCTTAAAAAAAAAAAATTTGCAAAAGCCGTCTAATAGGTCAACAAAGTTTTAGGGTAGAGTAGGTAGGGAAACAACAAGATTACAAAGGGCCGACTCATCTCATTGATGGGTAAGTGATATGGGTGTATTTTTATGTTTTAATAGGGTAATAATATCCTAAACAAACAGCTGTCAAATTAACCATTAATCTGACACACAAAACAATAATACTCGTGTCAATAGAGTTCAAGTGTAGTACTTAGGTATTGAAACGACAGAGAACAATGACACACAATAGCTTTCTTATTTCTAAAGCTAATTTAAGTAACTATATATATTGGTAGCAAGTAATCAGGTCAAGGAAATATTTCTTATTAGAAGGTATAGATGCAATATGAAAATATGCTAGTAATGTAAATATGGAAATATGCTAGTAATGTAAATATGGAAATATGCTACTAATATAAATATGGAAATATGCTAGATCTAGGATTTTAGACAAGTGGATTATAGTAGATAGAAATTAAAAGTATTTAATCATGGAACTCGAAATCTAATGTAAAAGACACCAGCTCTTGCATGCGCGCCTAATCTATTGAAAAAGTCCAATATCTCAACTCTCGCTAGTTGACACGGAACGACCGTCGATCGATGGTAATGATCTAGCGTTGATCGATGGCTTCTGGAGTCAAGCATTATGACCTAATTCGTTAAGTTCACTAGATTGACTAAATTAACTCTCGTTTGTTTCCATCAACCTAGCTCAACAGAATAGATTCTGGTAGTAGACCATTCTCTCGCTTGCGCCTAACTATCCTATTATCAGGGTTCTAGTTAACTACCCTAGAACACAAGCAATAAACACAATTATATTAATATATCTAATAATAACCTTAACAATTCTATTGTTTGGCTAATCCATCAGTACCATTGATAAACCCTAAACCTAGTTGATGACTACTCAGACATAATTTTAGTAAGAATAGTAATCTGAATAAAATGCATAGATAGAATATTGGGGTCTCAAAGCACAATTAGAATACTAAGCACACACACACACTCAAACTCTTGCCCCCATTTTCTGGCACAATACATAAAGTAAAAATATAAAACCCTAAAGTCTAGGTCAAAAATCTTCCAAGGGTAATCTTGTAATCTTTTTTCATGTCTCTAACTTTTTTCTGCTGAATTTAGTATCGATCGATGGCGTAAGGTTGCCGTCGATCGATGTCACTCCATCCGGTCTACTCGCATGCTGTCTCTGGAAAGTATTCATGTCTTGCTTCAGCTAATCCATGCGTGTAGTCAAATTAGTAAGGCATCTAACAAAAGGATAGTAGACATCATCAAGCCTCATGTAGAAATCATCCAGTGACATCTCTTGAGCTTTGTAGATCTCATGCACAATATCACCAATCTCGGTTCTGTTGTATGTTTCGTTCTTCTGTCTCGTTATCGATCGATGCTGGTACCTGTGCGTCGATCGATGGATGTTGCAGTTGTTCGAAGAAATTTCCTGACCGTTCAGCCATTAGAAGGGTATCTGCTACATCTTTCTTAGGTAGAGTTGCAATTCTCCCATAAAGACCTCGTGCACGTCCTTATACATCTCTGAAAATTCCAAACTCATCGGGTCTAAGGTAACCAGCTTTTGTTTCTTCTGGTCCAAGTGAAGGGTCTGGTTTATGTTTGATGTCGTTTGATGGCCAAGATAGGCCGGTTATTGATGCTGGATTGCCTAATCTTGCATCCATTATCCAGCCAGGTTCATCTCATCATAATCTGAGTCATACTCTTTGTAGGCTTTACCGTATCCTTGGCATGCCCAACTGGTGTCGATCGATGGTGTATTGTTACTGTCGATCGATGCTCGATAATCAGGCCGGTGCCCAAAAAGGTTTCCAGATCCATTGGCCACTGCAAGTATCTGCTACATCCTCCTTCGTGACGTTTCTAATTTTTCCATCCATAGCTCTTGCGTGACCATCTGGATCTCTCATAATACGAACTCATCTGGTTGTAGATAACTAGCTTCTCTATCGTGTTCTTCTTCTGAATCATGTTCGGTTTCTACTTTGTGTTTAGTATCAATCGATGGCGTAAGGTTGCCGTCGATCGATGTTGATTTCCCCGGTTCATGGGAAATATGAAAAACTCCAGACACTTCCATTGTAAGCCCTCGATACTCGATCATCTCTTCTTCTCTGTATTTTTCATCGTATTTGAGGTAGGTTGGGTTGTAATCATAATCAGCATGGTGCGTGTGGATAGTTTCTGGGGTATGGGTGTCGATCGATGTTGAAGGGTGGGTATCGATCGATTGCTGATGTGCAAGAGAGTCGATCAATTCTAGGGGTTGGGTATCGATTGATGCTCTAATTACCGATTCTTCATTACACTCGTAATCGCAGAAACATGTGGCCACAAGCTCTCCATCATTGCACAATTCGATCAGGGTAGCCTTTTTCTTATTTTTAAGAGGTTCATAAAAGATATTTTTATCAATTAGAGATAGATACAACATGTTTAACTGCATGTCGAATATGGCTCCCACAGCAGCCATGAATGCTCTCCTAAGTAGTATCGAAGAGTTCCAATTTATCCTGATGTCGATCACATGAAAGTCTACTAAACTAGGGTGTTGTCAATCTGCACTAGAACATCTTTTACCATCCCTCCTGAATTCACTTTTGAGGAGTCCACAAACGTGAAAGAATCGTTGGAGGGTTCCACTCTTAGGTTCAGCTCCTCTGCCATAGACTTTGGCATAATGCTCACTAAAGATCCAGTGTCGCAGAGGACGTTAGGGTATTTGTTTCCTTTGATGAAGCCTGGAATCACAAACTTCCTAGGATCACTTTTCTTTTTCAAAAAGGTTCTCTTTTTCATCTTCTCTCTGAGGTGATTGAACATGGTTTCTATGTCATCTGTTTCCCTGAAAAACATCCACAATTTGTGAGTATAATAAGCTTCATCAAAAGATATATCTAAAGGTATTTTAATAACTCTTTTAGCAAAGCCGTCCATCTCCTTTTCATTGGCTTCTCTGCGTTGATGTTTTGGGATCTTTTGCCTCCTCCTTCAGTGTCCTTCGTCTTCTCTATCAAGATCTGTATATTCAGACGTGTCTGTATTCTTTTCTGAAATTGTTGTTGTTGGACGCACAATCAGACTTGCGTTGAGGTTGGGTAATCAGACTGGGTTTCCATGCTGTCGATCGATGAGGCATGGATTGTAGATCGATTCATTCGTCTCTATGTTGATCGAGATCTTTAGCATGGTGTTGATCGATGTTAGTTGATTCGCATGAGGCTATCGATTATGTACGTTTCAACTTTGGTCGATGCTCGTTGTCTTGCGTCGATCGACGCGTGGAATTTTCAGAGATGTATAAGGACGTGCACGAGGTCTTTATGGGAGAATTCTAACTCTACCTAAGAAAGATGTAGCAAACGCCCTTCTAATGGCTGAACGATCCGGAAATTTCTTTGGACAACCGCAACAGCCATCGATCGACGCACAGGTCTCAGCATCGATCGAAAAGAGGAACAAAAGAAGGAGACATACAGCAGAGCAGAGATTGATGATATTGTGCATGAGATCTACAAAGCTCAAGAGATGTCACTGGATGATTTCTATATGAGGCTTGATGATGTTTACTATCCTATTGATAAATGCCTCAAGAATTTGACTACACACATGGATGAGATGAAGCAAGACATGAATACTTTTCAGAGACAGCATGCAAGTAGACCGGATGGAGTGACATCGATCGATGGTAACACCTTGCAATGGATCGATACTGAGTTCGACAGAGAGAAGTTTGCAGCAAAACGCTACTTAGAAGAAATATTATTTGATATTGCTTTTTCTCAGTGCCTGATGAAGGAAGATGTTTCTCAGCAACTAGAGGAAATGTCAGACATTACATCTGCCAAACTTAGAATGCTCCAGCGCAGTATTGAAATTCTACAAAGAAGAATGCATTCACTATAGGTTACTAAGGTGATCATAAAGAATGAGAAAATCAGAGGAGATGAGGCAATCAGAAACTTCATTGGTACATGGTTTCATAAGAGCAAAGAAGACGTAGCCACTTGTTTTCCAAGTGTTGATCAACCTCTTTTCTAGTCAGAGCATTCACAATGTCGAGCTTAAGATTCTAACCAAGCGCTGATTGGGAGACAACCCACTGTTTAGTAACTATTAGTTTTTATTCTTCATTTATTACTAATTTTTGTATTTATTTATTTCAAATTACTAAAAAAAAGAATCTAGGAAGACAATCTGCATAGAGCATCAACCGACACTTGATCACTGCCAATCGACGGAGTAAGCAACGCATCGATCGATAGGCACTTAACTGTGTCGATCGACGGTCACCATCAACGAGCAGGTGTATCAGTTTTTCCTTGTTAAAATTGGTCCTTATGATTTATTTCTTCCCCCAATCTCAGACTGTATAAAACTGACGATAGTGTTGTTTAAGTCTGGGGGAGGTATTACTGATATTGTGTTTTATTTTAAGTTTTATAAGAAATAGGAACTTACATGTCTAGCATCGATCAATACCCATATCCGACCATCGATCGACGCTCTTTTACAGAGAGAGTTATCGAGTTCTATACTTAAGCTAATTACTTATGATTTAATTTTTCTAACCAATCAGGGGCTGATTACACCGGGGACAGTGTAATTTAAGCTTGTGGGAGGTTCACTAACACTATTTGATTGTTATTAAGTGTTTTTTATATCTATATAAGTTTTTTTCAAAAAGTTTTATTGATTCAAGAAGGGGACTATGATAAAGATTTATTATTGACTAACCATTCTATAAGCACCATTCTTAGAAGGTTATTTGCAGAGATTACTAGAGATAACAAAGTGGATCATCATGCCACTATATCACACTTGCTTAGAGTTTTTGGAGGAACCAAAGCTGATTTCCTACACTAATCCTGACATTATTTGCTTGCTTTGGGATTTGGTATACATTGGATCGGATTCCTTCTGCAAGTTTGAAAGGTAAAAGTCTGTGTGCTTTTGATTCCCCTCTCTCTCCCCTTCATTTTAAAAAAGGAGTCGAACAGGATTTGGTGGCTACAACCATTAAAGCTTGATTCATATGATCCTAGAAAGAGATAAAGGTCAAAAAGAAGTCAACAGGATCTGGTGGAAAAAACCATTAGGGCTTGATATATGGAAGCCTATCTAAATATCTCGGTCAATTAAAAAAAATAAAATGATGCCCTCAAAACAAGGGATACATTGACTGAGAAGAAGTGAGAAGAGAGAAAGAAAAGGAATCAGAGAAGGCTACCTGTGTGTTTTGATACTTGCAGAGGAAAGATTCCATGTGTCCCTTGATCGATGCTCCCAAGGTAAAGCCTGCACTTTATTTTATGCGAAGAAATGAAATCAGTAGAGGGGCGAGTCATACTAGTATTCGCTAAGTTATTGGTAGAATGGACTTGGTTGCAATACTAGGATAGGGTATATAAAGTTTCTCTGTGATTGGCTTGATAGGATGTGGTTGAAATAAAGCAAGTTGACAGTTATACTTAGACAATATGTGAGTCTTCGCTTTTCAAAACATCTTTCACAGGCTTGTTTACTTGAGGACAAGCAAAAGGTTAAGTCTGGGGGAGTTTATATAGCCTATTTATTACCAGTTTTAGACAATGTTATAGACTCTATTTAGGGTCTGTTATGTGTGGTTAGGCTATGTTTTGACATCTTTACAGGTCAAGGTACGTTTTGGAGATATATAGACATACTTGGAGCTTTTGGAGCATTTGGAAATGAATAATCCGTATCTGATCACTGAAGAGAATCGAAGTACGAGATTGCCATCGATCGACGATACAACCTAGGCGTCGACCGATGTTACATGACCAAGATCGATTGATGTTGCACATCTGCCATCGATCGATATCGAGTTCGCATACAGCCAACTTTCAAGCCCAAGTTAGAGACATGACACAAGATTACAAGACTACCCTTGGACGAGTTTTGACCTAGATTTTAGGGTTTTATTTAAACTTTATGTATTGCACCATGTTAAGTGTGCTAGAGTTAAGGGGGCAAGAGTTTGTGTGTGTGTGCTAGCATTTGCTAGTGTATTCTAAGAGTGTTTTGAAACCCCAATTTTTATTCATATTTCTATTCTTACTTTATTTATGTCTAAGTAGTCATCAACTAGGTTTAGTTTATCAATGGTACTGATGGATTAGCCAAAAAATAGAATTGTTAAGGTCATTATTAGATCTATTAATAGAATTGTGTTTATTTCTTGTGTTCTAGAGTAGCTAACTAGAACCCTGATAATAGGTTTGTTAGGCGCAAGCGAGAGCATGGTCTACTATCGGAATCTATTCTGTTGAGCTAGGTTGCTAGAAACAAACGAGAGTTGATTTAGTCAATCTAGTGAACTTATCGAAATAAGTCATAGCGCTTGATTGAAGAAACCATCAATCGACGCAGGATCATTGCCATCGATCGATGGTTATTCTGTGTAACAAGCGAGAGCTGAAACATTGGACTTCGTCAATAGATTAGGCGCGCATGCGAGAGCTGATGTCTTTTACATTATATATCCAGTTCCATGATTAAATACCTTTAACTTCTATATACTATAATCCACTTGTCTGAAACCCTAGATCTAGCATATTTCCATATTTACATTACTAGCATACTTCCATATTTACATTACTAACATACTTCCATATTTCATCTATACCTTCTAATAAGGAATATTTCCTTGAGCTGATTACTTGCTACCAATATATATAGTTACCTAACTTAGCCTTTAGATATAACAAATCTATTGTGTGAAATTGTTCTCTATGAATTCGATCCCTAAGTACTAAACTCGATCTCTCTTGACAAGAGTATTATTGTCTTGTGCGTTAGAAACAAGGGTTAATTTGACTTCCGTTTGTTTAGGATATTATTACCTTATTAAAACATAAAAACACACACATGTCAGAGGTCATACAAGTCTGCATTCTCATTCTGAACGACAATTATAGGCGCAACCATCTGAACTCGTTTGTTGTCGTCGATCGATGCGGATGAGGTGCTGTCGATCGATGATATATGATCAATATCTTTCGATGCTATTGTTCTAATTTCCGTCGATGGTTGAGTTCTGATATCGGTCGATGTTATCTGTAAAGAGTTATCGGTCGACGCTGAAGGTATTCCGTCGATCGATGTGTGTGTTTTTTCTTTGCAGATCGTGCGTTCAAGTTGTTGTGGGTCAGAGAACAATAAGTCTTGTCCTTTGTTGCTCCTAGTAATACTTTGCATGCACCTGAAAAAACAAAGAAAAAGAAAAATCAGTAACCTTGAAAGTAAAAAACCTAGACTAAGTCCTAGAAAATAAATATAATGGTGCTCAATGTTCCCCGGCAACAGCGCTAAATTTGACGTGGGTGTCATTTTATGTTTTAATAGGGTAATAATATCCTAAACAAACAACTGTCAAATTACCCCTTAATCCTAATACACAAAACAATAATAATCTTGTCAAGACAGATAAGGTGTAGTACTTAAAGATCGAATTCATAGAGAACAATGGCACACAATAGATTTTTTATTTCTAAAGGCTAAGCTAGGTAACTATATATATTGGCAGCAAGTAATCAGGTCAAAGAAATATTCCTTATTAGAAGGTATAATTGCATTATGGAAATATGCTAGTAATGTAAACATGGAAATATGCTAGTAATGTAAATATGGAAATATGCTAGATCTAGGGTTTCAGGCAAATGAATTATAGTTGATAGATTTTAAAGGTATTTAATCATGGAACTCAAAATCTAATGTAAAATACACCAGCTCTCGCATGCGCGCCTAATCTATTGACTAAGTCCAATGTCTCTCCTCTCGCTTGTTGACTGTCGATCGATGGGAATGATCCTGCGTTGATCGATGGTTTCTTGAGTCAAGCGTTATGACCTAATTCGATAAGTTCACTAGATTGACTAAATCAACTCTCGTTTGTTTCTAGCAACCTAGCTCAACAGAATATATTCTGGTAGTAGACCATGCTCTCGCTTGCACCTAACTATCCTATTATCAGATTTCTAGTTAGCTACTCTAGAGCACTAGCAATAAACACAATTCTTTTAACAGATCTAATAATGACCTTAACAATTCTATTGTCTGACTAACCCATCAGTACCATTGATAAACCCTAAACCTAGTTGATGACTACTCAGACATAATTGAAGTAAGAATAGTAATCTGAATAAAATGCATAGATAGAATATTGGGGTCTCAAAGCACACTTAGAACACTAAGCACACACACACAATGTCTTGCCCCCCTTTTCTGGTGCAATACATAAAGTATAAATATAAAACCCTAAAGTCTAGGTCAAACCTCGTCCAAGGGTAATCTTGTAATCTTGTGTCATGTCTCTAACTTGGGCTTGAAAGTCGGTTGTTTGCGAACTTGACATCGATATGTGCAACATTGATCGATCTTGGTCATGTAACATCGGTCGACGCCTACGTTGTATCGTTGATCGATGGTAATCTCGTACTTCAATTCTCATCAATGATCAGCTACGGATTATTCCTCTCCAAATGCTCCAAAAGCTCCAAGTATCTCAATATATCTCCAAAACGTACCTGGACCTGTAAAGACCTCAAAACATAGCCTAAACACACATAACAAACCCTAAATAGAGTCTATAACATGGTCTAAAACTGGTAATAAATAGGCTATATCAGTAAGCTTAGTTTTGAGCTGAGCGATCTCGGCAGCCATATCATCCACACTCTTCACTAACTTTCCAGCCTCTTCTTAAACCCCGAAGACCCATGATTGACGGAAGTGGAGGCCATTATCCTGCACACAAAACCAGAATACCTTAAAGTATCAAAATCCTAAAGTATTAACTTTTCATATCCATAAACCCGAAAGTATCCATAAATTACCCCAAAATTCTTGCAAGTGAAGTATTTCCTCCATGGAAAAGTATCAAAATCGTTGGGAAACTTGGGATTCGGAGACATGATATCACTCAAATTCCATTATGAGCAACGTTACTCTCACAAATAAGAGGTGCAATTGTAGTACTTAGGGATCAAATCCACAAGGAGCATGACCACACAATAGACTTTGATATAACCTAATTATTACTAGTTTTAGGCCATGTTATAGGCTCTATTTAGGGTCTATTATGTGTGTCTGGGCTATGTTTTAAGGTGTTTAGAGGTCCAGGTAAGTTTTGGAGAATTTAGAGGAAAATAATCTGTAGTTGATCATTGAGAGAGTCGAAGTACTAGACTGTCGTCGATCGACGGCAATACCTAGGCGTCTACCGATGTTACATGACAAAGATCGATTCAAGTTGCACTTCTGCCATCGATCGACGTCCAAATCGCAGACAGCCGATTTCAAGCCAAAGTTAGAGACAAGACAGAAGATTACAAGATTACCTCTGGACGAGTTTTGACATAGATTTTAGGGTTTTATATTTATACTTTATGTATGACACAAAGGGTGGTGGGTGGTGTGTGTGTGTGTGTGTGCACCAGCATTCCATCATAGTTTTGGGATTTAGGGGGGAGAACATTTATAACTCCTTAGGGAGATTTGTATTGGAACTCCAATATTTTATCTATGCATTATATTCATATTATTATTCTTACTTTGATTATGACTGAGTAGTTATCAACTAGATTTAGGGTTGAATGATAGCAAACATGGATTAGCCCAAAAGTAGGATTTCTAGGTTAAGTTAATATCCATGAACTGAGTTGTGCTTAATGCTTGCATTCTAGAGTAGCTAACTAGGATCACGAAAGTAGGACATGGACGAATATGAGAGTAGGTTATGTGCCAGAATATACTCAATTGAACTAGGTTGTTAGGCGCATGCGAGAGCTGGTCTAATTAGCTTGGTGAACATATCAAATCTCGTTCACACTTCCTTCTCCATTGAACTAGATTGTTAGGCGCATGTGAGAGCTAGTATAATTAGCTTGGTGAACATATCAAATCTCGTTCACACTTCCTTCTGATTTCACCGTCAATCGATGCCAGGCCTTAGCCGTTGATCGATGGTCTTTCCTTTTGCTCGCATACGAGAGTTGGAGTTAAAAGGATCAGAATAGTTAACATTTGAGTTCTAGAATATTTACATATTCGTGCTTCTTATTCCCTATAATTCATTGAGCTTGAAAACCCTAGATCTAGCATATTTACATTTGCATCTAGTTAGTCTATTATCATATTTCCATATTTACATTATTAGCATATTTCCATATTGCATCTACACCTTCCAATAAGGAATATTTCCTTAAACTGATTACTTTTTACCAATATATATATATATATATATATATGTATATCACCTAGTTTAATCATTAGAAATAAGAAATCTATTGTGTGCCATTGTTCTCTGTGGATTCGATCCCTAAGTAATACACATGATCTCTCTTGGCAAAAGTATTATTTTGTGTGTTAGGACTAAGAGTTAATTTGGTAGTTAATTGCTTAAGATATTTATATCCTGCTAGAAGAATAAACACAGCCATGTCAAATTTGGCGCCGTTGCCGGGGAACATTGATCGCCATTGGATTTAATTTTTAGGATTTACTCTAGGTTTCTTTTTACTTTCAGGTGCATGCAAAAGAGTACCAGGAGCAATAAAGGACAAGAATTACTGTTCTCAGACCCACAGAAACTCGAACGTACGATCCGCAAAGAAAGACGACAAACATCAATTGACGGCAACTACTCAGCGTTGACCGACACGTCTTTACGGACAACATCGACCGACATAAGAACTCTAGCATCGACCGACACTGATCACTCAGCATTGATCGACAGCATCTCACCATACACCATCGATCAATACCCATCAAACTTACAAAGGATAAAGTGGAGCTTATGAAGGATAAGATACAGATTACAGAGAGGAAGAATTGATTGAGTCGCGGTCTGGCACTGGAAGAAGCTGGCTGGGTAATGAACGCGAAAGTGGATAATCGAGCATCGATCGTCGGCATATGTTGGCCATCGAACTACATCAAACGAAAACCATAACAATTACTTGGAGCAGAAGATACAGAAGATGGTTATCTCAGACCAGATGAGTTTGGAATTTTCAGAGATACAAAAGGAAGTGCAAGAGATCTTTATGGGATAATTCTAAATCTACCTAAGGAGGATGTAGTAGACGCCCTTATTATGGCTAATGGATCAGGAAATTTATTTGGAAAACAGCAATAACCATCGATCGACGCACAAGTACATGCATTGATCGACAGAAAGGAGAAGAAGCACGAGCCTATCCACAATCAAACATCAATCGACGACAACTAGAATTCATCGATCGATACCACCATTTTACGAGTCCATGAGTTCTGTACATCTAACCCTTTAGTTCAGAACATCCAGGATTGATATGTTGGATAAACCCACTACTAATATGCGGTCGCGTAGAGCATGGACAGAGAGCTTATGACGCCAATGGCAGGAGAATTTTCCAATGGGAGAATAAAGACGAGTATGGAATTTACAGAGATGAGAATGGTAATGCACGAGCTATAGACGGAAGAGTTGTTAATGTGCAAGAAGACGACATCAGAGCGGTTCTAGAGAGAGCCAATATGTTTGAGCTGAGCTACATATGTTTACAAGAATATGCAGCAAAGATCGCTATATCTAGGCAGAAACAAAAGACATACAACAGAGAGAGATTGACGATATTGTGGATGAGATCTTCAAAGCTCAAGAGATGTGATTGGATGATTTCTACAAGAGGCTTGATGATGTTTACTATCCTATAGACAAGTGCCTCACCAGTTTGACTACACGCATGGATGAGATGAAGCAAGATTTGGATACTATTCAAAGACAACATGGCAGTGGACCAGATAGAGTGACATCGATCAACGACACCATCATGCCTTTGATCGATACTGATTTCGACAGACAGAAGTACGCAGCAGAAAAACTATTAGAAGACATGTTCAAAGAGATTGCTATTTCTCAGAGCCTGATGACAAAAGGTATTTCTCAGCAATTGAAGAATATATCAGAGACTACAGCTGCCAGACTTAGTATGCTATAGCGCAGTATTGAGAATCTACAAAAGCGAATGAATTCCATGGAGGTTACTAAGGAGACCATAAAGAATGAGAAAGCCATAGGAGATGAAGCAATGAGAAAGTTTGTCGGTACATGGTTTTAGAAGAGCAAAGAACATGTAGAAACTTGTTTTCCAAGTGTTAATCCACCTCCATTCTAGTAAGTAATGGTCAATACGTCGAGCTTAAGACTACAACCAAGCACTGAGTCTGAGGCAACACACTGTTTAGTAAGTTTTTATTTCGTTTTTACTTATACTACTACTTATTTTCGAGTTTTACTTTGTTTTTACAGATTATTTGCCTTTCCATAGATCGACACCATAGAGACACCATCGGGCGATGTTGGATCGCGACCATCGATCGACCACACCCGCCTACTATCGATCGACAATCTCTTACTGAGAGAGAGATCGAGTTTTATACTTAAGATATTTACTTATGATTTGATTTTTCCTAACCAATCCGGAACGGATTACACTGGGGACAGTGCAATTTAAGTTTGGGGGAGGTTCGCTAATGCTATTTGATTATTTTTTGAGTTTTATTTACTATATATATAAGTTTTTCAAAAAAAGTAGTTTTTATTGAGTCAAGAAGAGGACTATGATCAAGACTTACTATTGATTAACCACACTTTATCACCATTCTTAGAAGGTTGTTTGCAGAGATTACTAGAGATGCCAAAGTGGATCATCTTGCCACTATATCACACTTGATTAGAAAGTTTGAAGGAAACAAAGATGATTTCCAACACTAATCCTGACATAATCTGCTTGCTTTGGGATTTAGTATACACTGGATCAGATTTCTTCTGCAAGTCTAGAAGGTAAAAGTCAGTGTTCTTCTGATCCCCCTCTCTCTCCCCTTCAGATTAAAAAAGGAGTCGAACATGATATGGTGGCTACAACCATTAAAGCTTGACTCATATTGTCCTAGAAAGAGATAAAAGTCAAAAAGAAGTGAACATGATATGGTGCAAAAACCATTAGGGCATGATTCATGGAAGCCTATCCAAATATCCCAGTCCATTAAAAATAAATAAAAAGACACCCTCAAAAGAAGTGAGACATTGACTGAGAGAAGCGAGAAGAGAGACAGGAAAGGAATCAGAGAAGACTACCTGTGTTCAGATACTTGCAGAGGTAAGAGTCCATATATCCTTTGATCGATACTCCCAAGGTAAAGCCTACACTTTTATTTTATGAAAAAAATGAAATCAGTAAAGGGGCGATTCAGACTAGTATTCGCTAAGTTGTTGGTACAATGGATTTGGTTGCAATACTAGGATAGGGTATACAAAGTTTTCTATTATTAACTTGATAGGATGTGGCTGCAATAAAGTAAGGTGACAGTTATACTCATACATTATGTGAGTCTTCACTTTTCAAAACCTCTTCCGCATGCTTGTTTGCTTGAGGACAAGCAAAAGGTTAAGTCTCGGGGAGTTGATATAACCTAATTATTACCAGTTTTTGGCCATGTTATATGCTCTATTTAGGATCTATTATGTGTGTTTGGACTATGTTTTAAGGTCTTTACAGGTCCATGTACATTTTGGAGATATATGGAGATGCTTGGAACTTTTGGAGCAATTAGAAGAGAATAATCTGTAGCTTATCATTGAGAGAGTCGAAGTACAAGATTGTCGTCGATCGACGGCAATACCTTGGCGTCGACAGATGTTACATGACCAAGATCGATCGATGTTGCACTTCTGCCATCGATCGACGTCCAAATCACAGACAACTGATTTCAAGCCCAAGTTAGAGACAAGACACAAGATTACAAGATTACCCTCGACTAGTTTTGACCAAGATTTTAGGGTTTTATATTTATACTTTATGTATGACACCAAGGGTGGTGGGTGGTGTGTGTGTGTGTAGGTGTGTGTGTGCACACCAGAATTCCATCATAGTTTAAAGACTTAGGGGAGAAGATTCATAACTCATTAGAGAGATTTGTATTGGAACCCCAATATATTATCTATGCATTATATTTAGATTATTATTTTTACTTTGATTATGTCTCAGTAGTTATCAACTAGATTTAGGGTTGAATGATAACAAACATGGATTAGCCCAAAAGTAGGATTGCTAGGTTAAGTTAATATCCATCAATTGAGTTGTGTTTAGTGCTTGCATTCTAGAGTAGCTAACTAGGATCTCGAAAGTAAGACATGGATGACACGAGAGTAGGTTTTGTGCCACAATAGACTCCACTGAACTAGGTTGTTAGGCGCATGCGAGAGCTGATCTAATTAGCATGGTGAACATATTAAATCTCGTTCACACTTCCTTCTGATTTCACCGTCGATCGACACCATGCCTTAGCCATCGATCGATGGTCTTTTCTTTTCCTCGCATACGAGATTAGAGTTAAAAGAGTCAATTTTAAATATTTGATTTATATAATATTTATATATTTTTGCTTCTTATTCCCTATAATTCATTGAGCTTGAAAACCCTAAATCTAGCATATTTACATTTGCATCTAGTTAGTCTATTATCATATTTCCATATTTACATTATTATCATATTTCCATATTGCATCTACACCTTCCAATAAGGAATATTTCCTTAAACTGATTACTTGTTACCAATATATATATAATCACCTAGCTTAATCTATAGAAATAAGAAATCTATTGTGTGTCATTGTTCTCGGTGGATTCGATCCCTAGGTACTACACCTGATTTATCTTGGCAAGAGTATTGTTTTGTGTATTAGGAGTAAGGGTTAATTTGATAGTTAATTGTTTAGGATATTTATACCCTTCAAGAACAATAAACACACCCATGTCGGACTTATAGGTATAATGATTATGCTAACAAAGTATTTAATAAGCAGTAAAGAATAGGAAATCAATTGAAAACATGTTTGTAAAATTATGAGAATGAATAGCTAGACCTAGGGCTTCAGGTTATAATATTTTTATATATATGCTAAAGGTGTTTTATTTACCGTCTCGAACTAGAAGTCTAATGCAAAGATATCCAACTCTCACTGGGAATCTACTCTATTGACTAAGTCCAATTTTTCAGCTGTCACATAACAACATGGATTGAGCGTCGATCAATGATGTTGAGTGAACGTCGATCGATGATGCCTTGGGAAAGTGTTACGAAATGATCGATTGGTTCACTAGTCTTACTAAATCAGCTGTCGCTTGTTTCTAGAAATCCTAGCTCAGCAGAATTACTATCAAGAATAGATCCTACTATCGTAGTTGTCTACATTCTAGGTTTAGGGTTCTAGTTAGCTACTCTAGAACATAAGAAGTAAGATCATTTCTGATGAAGGATCCATATGGATTTACCCTAGCAATTCTACAATTAGAAATATATATATAAACCCTATAAAAACCATATCTCTAACAAATAGAACTATTCAGACATGATCAAGAAAAACATAATAAAAATTTAAATAGAAAACATAAAATTGAATAACGATTAAAAAACAGTGGCGTTCTAATACAAATCTCTGAAGGAGTCTTGATCTTCTCTCCAATGCTAACTAAAAAGATTATAAGTGTGGAATGTGGGAACCAAAATTCACAATGTCGATTTTCCGATAAAAATAGGAAAGCCAAGTAAACCTAACTTTCCTAGAGGTCATGGATATCTACTAAACCACACACCAAGCAATCAAACAACAAGAATAAACGAAATTAATAAGAAACGATAAAACGATAAGAGACCAAAGAAGATTTTATTCCGAATATGTGGTATGAGAGTTACAACAGGTAAGCCTAAGCGGTAAGGGCCTTCGGCGAGTTCCTAGTTCTAACCTTGTAAGACCTGACTAAACCTAGTTGAGTCCCAGCTCGATGACAGAAAAACGAAAAATATGCATAAACTGCTCTAAGTGCTATGTTTGCTCTGAGTAGGGAATTGCCTGTCTGTTTGCTTCTTCAATTTTGACATCTTTATATACTCCTCTTAGAGGCGGTTTACTCTTTCCCTTTATTCCCTTGATCGATTTTATCACTTTTTGGGAATATTCCATTTTCCTTCGAT
The DNA here is from genome assembly GCA_905132885.1 of Moricandia moricandioides. Taxonomy (NCBI): domain Eukaryota; kingdom Viridiplantae; phylum Streptophyta; class Magnoliopsida; order Brassicales; family Brassicaceae; genus Moricandia; species Moricandia moricandioides. The sequence continues at coordinate 72,310 of CAJHQQ010000228.1, forward strand.
CTTCGTGTTTATCTTCGGAAACTTTACATTTATCCTCTGAACTTGGCATTTATCTTCTGGACTTAAAATTTATCCTTTCCTGCAATACAAAAGACAAACGGTCATAGGGATTGGGCTTAATTTTGTATAAAATCGCGAGTGGGCCTTTAGCCGTGTCTTAGACCTTCTCGGGCCGTTTCTCGACTTATGCATTTTTCCTGATTTATCGAAAAAGCGTTTCCGCACCGACATCTTTCCGAAGAAGGTTCAAATTCCCCGCATAGCAAAGGTAGCTTGAGGTGTTTAGTTAGACGCTCCCATCTTATACAACTAATTCAAACCCTGTACGAGAAAGTAAACCCTTTAAGTCATAAGGTTCAAAAGGTAATTCCAATAAAGGTAAAAACAAAACGAGTCCTTTTTGACCCTGAAAAAGAGGCTACGGGGACAAAATAAAGCTAAATTGGACGGATCCAACTCGCAAAATGGGTGAGTTAACCATCGTGGTCAGCCCAACTCGCCCGTTCGGCGAGTTGGACTGGTCCAACTTAACGAATGGTCGAGTTGACCAACGTTCTCGGCCCAGCTCGCCGAATGGGCAAGTTGGCCGACGTTCTTGGTACAACTCGCCAAATGGGTGAATTGACCAACGTTCTCGGCCCAGGTCGCCACACAGGGAAGTTGGCCGTGATGCTCGGCCCAACTCGCCCTTTCGGCGAGTTGAACTTGTCCAACTCACAGAATGGGCGAGTTGGCCGTGGTGCTCGGCCCAACTCGCCCGTTCGGCGAGTTAGATTGGTCCAACTCTCCGAACGGGTGAGTCCAATGGTCAAGACCCACAGTTGTTTTTGTTGTTTCGATACTCGGTGTCTGTTTGCTCGTGGACTTGTCATATTAATTCGTTATACGAAATTTGATTTCGTTCTTCTCGCCTTTCTTTACTTTGAAATATTATCATCCTATTTTCTAAAGAAGAATTATTTTCTGGAAATTTTAGGCTTTGATTCCGTTGTAATTAATTTTGACCACAACTGTTAGCCCCCCCCCCCCCCCACCCCCACTTGTTAGAATTGTTTTGTTATTGCGAGCGATTTAGACGAGTCGGGTAAGTTAGGCGGAATCCAATGTCTGAAAATGTGGGGTGAATAGTGAATTTTCTTGCCTATAAGTAAGTAGTGTAAGTTTTTGGAGTTCATCACTTGCTTATTCTCCACAAACTTTTTCTAAGGAAGATCATTCTCTCTTTTATCTCCTCTTGGCGTTTTTTTTTAGAAAAAAAGATAATCATGTCTTCAAGAAGAAAAACCTTCACCAAGTCTCATCTAGATCATTTCGTTCTTGGTACCTCTAGCTCGCAACATAGCGATGTTGCACCCAAGGTGGATTTCACAGCACACTCGGTCGATCCAGAGGAGGCCGAGGCGTACTGAGATTCTAGGGGCGAGGTGAAACCTTCTAGGCCCAGAACATGGGCTCCTCCTCCGTTTTGCGCCAACCTTGTTGCTGGCTGTCCGAGTGAGTTGTCCAAATGGGCTTAATTCTATTCGGAATTTCTGCAGAGTCCCGGAGTCAGTTGAGTTTCTTCTTCCGAGAGAGGGGGAAGTTTCTGGATCTCTACGTGTTACGAGGCATATTTAATGCAGTGTCACTTATGGTTTCCCATCCCAGAAGTTATCGTGCGGCTGTTCAACCGGTTTAGTTTGTCGGTCAGTCAAGTCAACCTATGGGGTTTGCAGCACATCGTTGGGATTTTAGTTCTGAGTTATTAGCGGGGTATGACCCTCGATGTTGATCATCTCGAAGACATGTTGATGCCCGGGGGAATTCGGGCATCGTTCAGCTGAGGCCCAGACCAGGAATGATGATTATAACGGGGTTCGTATCGAACTATCACGACTGGAAGGAGCATTTTTTTCTTTGTTCGTGTGAGAAGCGCATCTATGGAGGAGAGTTGCAATCCTCGTTTCAGGACTAGATGGGGCCGGAGAGGTATTCTCGATCGGGTACCCGCTAGCTTTGGTTTTGACGATGTTTTGAGCTCACATTCTTATTTTTTGTTTTACAGAGACTAAACCTCTCCCTCCGTCTCCGGAAGGCTTGTGAACCACCAGGGATCTTCTTCGGGGTGGTCCATTCTTTTGGGAAACGTTTACTCCAAAGCGGGTTCGTCGTGCTGTGGCTCTGCACCGTTCTCGGTTTCAACCAGATTTAGTAGTGGAGGAAGAGACAGAATCGAGCATGAACGGGTTCATTCCATACGAAGCTCGGGGGACAAAGGAAAATCGAGATCTCTCAAAGAGAAACACGTTATTGTTGACGATGACGTGGTTGTCAGGCCATGTTCTCCTGAAAACGTACTTTGAGATTGTCTTAACAGTCAAGTTGATGGTCATAGCGGTGAACAAATTTATTTTAACGAGCCGTTTGACTTCGACTTTCCTTATGCCGAGGGAGGGTCCATTGAGGTGTCCGAGTTTACCAAGGCCTCAAGAATGGTCAACGGGGTAGTTCTCGGTTCTTACATATATATATATATATATATAGTAAGGCCGACCATTTCTTGACTTCGAGAGATTTTGTAGGGTGTCCTTCTGATGAACCGGGATCTTGACGCGAGCAATCAGAAGGCTCGCATAGATCAATTCAGGGCCGATATGGCTGACAAGGAGCTTGCTCGTCTGAAAGATGAGCTGGAGAGTTTCTGTCGTTGCTGAACAGAAATCGGTTGCGACGAAGGTTCGCCGAGCCTATAGGCGAGGAAAGAGAGAGATGGCTGAAGTAATGAGGAGCCGTAGAGACAGGTTCTCGAGCGAGTTTCAGGAGCTAAATAGGAGTTAGAGGGCTCTTGGTGATTATCGGGAGTGGCGCGTTGCCGTGGCCGGGCTGTACCTTAAGCAAGTTCCTGATTACTCGTTCGATGTCGAGTAGCGAGGCAGACTGGGCGCATGAACGACGCCGATAGGGACTTTGAAATTCCTCAACTCGAGGAGAAGATTTGGGAGAAATGGGATTCGATTCATTTTTGTCCTGACACGGTGGAAGTCGAGACGGGAGCTCCTGACGAGACGGGTAAGGTGAATCAGCCGACGGCGCCCCTAGATGTGAATGATTACTCAATCGGGAGGTCGATGACCGGGTGCTTTGACCCCGACAATTTATCCTAGGGTTATTGACGTTGGTGTGTTTTTATGTTTTAATAGGGTAATAATATCCTAAACAAACAATTGTCAAATTAACCCTTAATCCTAACATACAAAACAATAATGCTCTTGTCAAGAGAGATCAGGTGTAGTACTTAGGGATCAAATCCACAGAGAACAATGGCACACATTAGATTTCTTTTTTCTAAATGCTAAGCTAGGTAACTATATATATTGGTAGCAAGTAATCAGGTAAAGGAAATATTCGTTATTAGAAGGTATATATGCAATATGGAAATATGCTAATAATGTAAATATGGAAATATGCTAGTAATGTAAATATGGAAATATGTTAGTAATGTAAATATGGAAATATGCTAGATCTATGGCTTCAGGCAAGTAGATTATAGTAGATAGAAACTAAAGGTATTTAATCATGGAAATCGAAATCTAATGTTAAAGACACCAGCTCTCGCATGCCCTCCTAATATATTGACTAAGTCCAATGTCTCAGCTCTCGCTTGTTGACACGGAATGACCATCGATCGATGACAATGATCCTGCGTCGATCGATGGGTTTTTGAGTCAAGCTTTATGACCTAATTTGATAAGTTAATTAGATTAACTAAATCAACTTTCGTTTGTTTCTAGCAACCTAGCTCAACATAATAGATTTCGATAATAGACCATGCTCTCGCTTGCACTTAACTATCTTATTATCAGGTTCTAGTTAGGTACTCTAGAACACAAGCAATAAACACAATTCTATTAAGAGATCTAATAATGACCTTTAAAATTCTATTGTTTAGCTAATCCATCAGTACCATTGATAAACCCTAAACCTAGTTGATGACTACTCAGGCATAATTGAAGTAAGAATAGTAATCTGAATAAAATGCATAGATAGAATATTGGGGTTTCAAAGCACACTTAGAACACTAAGCGCACACACAAAAACTCTTGCCCCTCCCCCCATTTTCTGGTGCAATACATAAAGTATAAATATAAAACCCTAAAGTCTAGGTCAAAATTCGTCCAAAGGTAGTTTTGTAATCTTGTGTCATGTCTCTAACTTGTGCTTGAAAGTCGGTTGTCTGCGAACTGGACATCGATCGATGGCAGATGTGCAACATCCATCGATCTTGGCCATATAACATCGGTCGACGCATAGGTTGTATCATCGATCGATGGTAATCTCGTACTTCAATTTTCTTCAATGATCAGCTACGAATTATTCCTCTCCAAATGGTCCAAAAGGTCCAAGTATCTCCATATATCTCCAAAATGCAGCTGGACCTGTAATGAACTCAAAACATAGCCTAGACACACATAGCAGACCCTAAATAGAGTCTATAACATGATATAAAACTGGTAATAAATAGGCTATATCAACTCCCCCAAACATAACCTTTCTTTTGTCCTCAAGCAAACAAGCCTGTGAAAAATGTTTTGAAAAGCGAAGACTCACATATTGTCTACGTATAACTGTCACCTTGCTTTATTGCAACCACATCCAATAAGGTCAATCATAGAGAAAATTTATATACCCTATCCTAGTATATCAACCAAATCCATTCTACCAACAACTTAGCAAATAGTAGTCTGGCTCGCTCCTCTACTAATTTCATTTTTTTTGCATAAAATAAAGTGCAGGCTTTACCTTGGGAGTATCGATCAAGGGACACATCAAATCTTACCTCTGCAAGTATCTGAACACAAAGGCAGCCTTCTCTGATACCTTTCCTCTCTCTCTTCTCACTTCTTCTCAGTCAATGTCTCTCTTGTTTTGAGGGTATCATTTTATTTTTTTAACTGACTGAGATATTTGGATAGACTTTCATGAATCAAGCCCTAATGGATCATATGAATCATGCTTTAATGGTTGTAGCCACCAAATCCTGTTCGAATCCTTTTTTAAATTGAAGTGGAGAGAGAGGGGAATCAGAAGCACACAAACTTTTACCTTCCAGACTTGCATAAGGAGTTTGATCCAATGTATACCAAATCCCAAAGCAAGCAAATATTGTCAGGATTAGTGTTGGAAATCAGCTTCGGTTCCTCCAAACTTTCTAAGCAAGTGTGATATAGTGGCACGATGATCCACTTTGGTATCTCTAGTAATCTCTGCAAATAACCTTTTAAGAATGGTGCTTATAGCATGGTTAGTCAATAAAAGAATCTTGATCACAGTCCTCTTCTTGACTCAATATAACTTTTTGGAAAAACTTATATAGATATAAATAACACTCAAAAACAATCAAATAACATTAGCAAACCTCCCCCAGACTTAAATTACACTGTCCCAAGTGTAATCCGCCCCGGATTGGTTAGAAAAATTAAATCATAAGTAACTAGCTTAAGTATAAAACTCGATAGCTCTTTCTCTGTAAGATAGCATCGATTGATGGTCGGATATGGGTGTCGATCGATGCTAGACCCGTAAGTTCCTATTTCTTATAAAACTTAAAATAAAACACAAAATCAGTAATACCTCCCCCAGACTTAAACAACACTATCGTCAGTGTTATACAGTCTGAGATTGGGGAAGAAATAAATCATAAGGACCAATTGTAACAAGGAAAAACTGATACACCAGCTCGCTGATGGTGAACGTCGATCGACACAGTTAAGTTCCTATCGATCGATGCGCTGCTTACTCCGTCGATCGGCAGTGATCAAGTGTCGGTCGATGCTCTATGCATATTGTCTTCCTTGTATTATATATATATATATATATATATATATATATATATATATATGAGTAATCTGAAATAAATAAATACGAAAAGTAGTAATAAATGAAGAATAAAAATTAATGAAAACTTACTAAACAGTGGGTTGCCTCCCACTCAGCGCTTTGTTAGAGTCTTAAGAACGACATTGTGAATGCTTTGAATAGAAAGGAGGTTGATCAACACTTGGAAAACAAGTGGCTACATCTTTGTTGCTCTTCTGAAACCATGTAACAATGAAGTTTCTGATTGCCTCATCTCCTCTGATTTTCTTATTCTTTATGATCTCCTTAGTAACTTCTAATGAATACATTCTTCTTTATAGATTTTCAATACTGCGCTGGAGCATTCTAAGTCTGGCAGCTGTAGTGTCTGAAATTTCCTGTTGTTGCTGAGAAACATCTTCCATCATCAGGCACTAAGAAAAAGCAATATCAGAGAACCTTTCTTCTAAATAGTGTTTTGCTGTGAACTTTTGTCTATTGAACTTAGTATTGATCAATGGCGTAAGTGTTAGAATTGAGAAAATATGAAGAGAATATAAGGAATTGATGAGTTTGGATGATATTTGAGTGAAGAACAAGAGAGAGATGAACAAGCGAGAGTTTCTGGGTAGAGTAAGAGAGAGGAGAGATGATGGACGAAAATGAAGAGAATAGAGAGAGAAGGGAGAGATTGTCTTCTTGTCTTACTTCATTCAGAGTGCTTACAATATATAGGCAACATTCCTAACACATAAAAGAATAAACAAAGAGTAAAATACACAAGAAGACAACACACTAATCAAGAGATATTGTCAGGTCCTGAACAGCTTCTGACCTTAAGCAGAACATGTGATCTTCTTATTTAAATCCATTAAAATCTTCCTGCTGGTCAACCAAAGGCCCCAACGTCTCTTTTGCCTCTGAGACAATTGTTTGGAACACAAGTTGCCTTCCTTGACTTGCGATCCAAGCTAGGTTATCTTTGGTGAGTTGCACGAACATAATATAAAAGACTCGACCATATAGTTTCTTCTTCCTTATCTTTAACTCTTTGGTTCTTCATCTCAATACTCCCCCTCAAGCTTGACACTAGGGACTGGTAAAGCTTGGAAACATGAAAAAATTCCCTCATTAAAACCTTAATGTGCAAAACCCAGTGGGACAAAAACACACTAAGGAAAAAGAGTAGAAGCCTTCATGTTAGGAGAGTCAGTGAGAAGTGAGATCTATGAGTCCCAACTTAGAGTGGATTAACTCACAGACTTTGGTGCGTGCTTCCTTGGTGAAGATGTCAGCTAACTGGTCTTCACTTCTTGTATGACAAGGTAGGATTATTTGTTTCTCCACAGTTTGTCTAACCTTGTGGCAGTCTTCTTCAATATGTTTGGTTCTTTCATGGAAGCCTGAGTTGCTGGCAATGTAAATGGCAGCCTGATTGTCACAATGCTTTGTTGTTGGTGATGTAATCCCGATACCCAAGTCTCCAAGAAGTCCCTAGATCCATATCAACTCATTGGTGAGCTTCCTCATAGCTCTATACTCTACGTCAGCACTTGAACAAGATACAACCTTCTGTTTCTTGCTTATCCAAGTCACCAAGTTGCCTCCAATGAATGTGCAATATCCAGTAGTTGATCTCATATCAATCCTATATCATTCCCAATCAGCATCACAATACCCTACAATTTATGTACTTCCATTGCACCCCATCCACACACCTTGAGATGGAGACTCTCTCAGATACCTCATGATCCTTTCAATAATGTTCCAATGGTCTTGTAGCCATCTTCAAGGGGAGTCTTAGCTGTTCTTTCTCCAATGTTTCTTGCCTCACTCAACAGATCAAGTACATACTTCCTTTGAGACAAGAAGAGTCCTTCCTTGGATCGACATACTTCAATACCCAAAAAGTACTTAAGCTCTCCAAGATTCTTGATGTCAAACACAGACTTTAAGAAGGCTTTGGTGGTTTGGATTCCTTCTTTGTCACTGCCAGTGATGATAATGTCATCCACATACACCAAGATGACCACAATGCCTCTTTGACCAGGGAGAGTAAATAGAGTGTGATCAGCCTCTGATTTCCTGAATTCTCTTCCATTTAATGTAGTGCTCAGCTTGTGGCACCAAACTCTTGGAGATTGCTTCAGTCTATAAATGGCCTTCTTGAGTCTTAGGACATTTCCAGGCTTGGCCAAATGCTCTAGACCAGGAGAAGGATGCATGTAGGCCTTATCTTTTTTCTCTCCTTGAAGGAAAGCATTGTTGACATCCATCTGCCACAATTCCCATTCCAAATTTGTTGCAAGTGATAGAATAATCCAGATTTTATGCTGCTTGGCTACTGGTGCATATGTATTCACATAGTCCTCTCCATATGTCTGAGTGAAGCCTCTTGCAATTAGTCTTGACTTCTTCCTATCCTCCTTGGCATTTGGTAAATACTTGATAGTAAACACCCATTTGCTTGATACAGCTTTCTTGCCCTTTGGGAGTTCACTCTCATACCAAGTGTCATTGTTGATCATGGCATTAGTCTCATCCCCAATTGAGTCTCTCCATTCCTTAAGTTCCATTGATTCCTCATAAGATCTTGGTACATACCCTTGATCAAAGCCACTGATGAAAGCTTGGTTCTCAGTTGGAAATTGCGCAAAAGAACATACTGCTGAGATTGTATGAGTTACTGCTTGACTGTTGTACTAGACTCTTCTGTTCACCCAGTTGGAAGGATCCCTCTTGATCCTTGTACTCCTTCTCAGTGGTTGAACCTGGTATTGTTCTTCTTCCTGCTCTTCTTCCTCATTAACCTGGTATTGTTCTTCTTGCTGCTCTTCTTCCTCATGAACTTGAGCAGTCTCTTGTTCTTGTACACTCTCCTTATCATGAACATCTGAACCTTGTTGCTGTTCTGGTTCTTGTTCATTGCCCACCTCAGGATCAGGATTAGTGGCTTCTACAACTTCTTCTGTTGATGTAGGAGAGGAGCTGGTGTCACCCTTCTCTTGTTGAAAATTGATGCCAAGACTTTCCATGATATTTCTCAGGTTATTGGCATTGTTTGAATCTTGGTACAAGTCCTTGAGTTCATCCCAATTCTTCTGATCATAAAACCCTTTTCCTTCCATGAACTTCACATCTCTTGACACAACCTCTTCTTGTTTCAGGGTTGTAACACTTGTATCCTTTCTGTGTAGAGGAGTAGCCAACGAACATACACTTCATGCTCTTTTCTTCTAACTTGTTCCTTTGCTCTCATGGTATCAGAACAAAGCAGGTACATCCAAACACTCTAAGATGATGAATGGATGGTCTGGTTTGGTTCATCACTTCAAAAAGAGAGATATCCTTCAGCACATTGGTAGGAATTCTATTGATCAGGTAGCATGTTGTCACCACAACATCATTCCAGAACCTTTTAGGGACATTTGCATGGAACATCATTGACCTAACCACTTCCATGAGATGCATGTTCTTCCTTTCAGCCACTCCATTCTGCTGAGGTGTGTATGGGCAGCTTGTTTGATGAACTATTTCATGCTTGGCCAAGTGATTTTTGAAGGCATGACTTGTCTATTCACATCCATTGTCTAATCTCAGTACCTTCACATTCGCCTTAAAATGATTAGAAACATAAGACTGAAAGGTTATGAAAGCATCTAACACTATATCTCTACACACATGGAGAGCACCAAACATCAGAGTGAACTAGGTCAAAGCACTTCTCATAGACTGTTACTTATGTGGGGAAGACAGACTTGCAATGTTTTCCTAATATGCAAGCTTAACATTCCAAATGATCAAAGGGCATCAAATCAGGCATTATCAGTCCTAATTCACGTGAGTGTGGATGACTTAGTCTAGCATGCCAAGTATTACTATCACGCACAGATGGGTTATTCATGCATAAAGGATGAGAGAGGTTAGTAGGCTTAGTCTTTTGGAGATGGTATAGACCATCCTGGCTGATTCCTTCTCCAATCACTCTTTTTGTCTCAAGATCCTGAAACTCAACATCATTTGGCCTAAACACCACCTGACAATTTAAGTCGACTGTGGCTTTCTTCACAGAGAGTAAGTTGGATGCAAAACCAGGCATGTAGAAGGCAGTAGACTCTCTATCAAACAACATAAGATTCTCAATTCCTTATATCTTCACCTTATCTCCATTTGCTATTATTACATTCCCAAGAGCAGGTCTAACAGTGCTAATAAGACTCCTATCACTAATCATATTGTGACTAGCCCCTGAGTCTATTATAATTGGTTTAGAGGTAGGAAAGTCATCACCAGATTTCTTGGAGGAATGATGGCTTTGGCAGCTTTGATTGGTCGCTCAATCTCACTCATGCCGATAGGACTATCAGTTATCCTAGCTTGGCCACGCACTGCTTTTCCATTGGCTTCACTTATGAGGGCAGAATACATAAATTGGCCCTTCAGAACCTCTAGCTCAACCTCCTTGAGCTTCAGTGTATCCGGCTGAAATCTCAGCCTAGATATAAACTTGCTGAGCTTGTTTCTCCTAGGAAATGGTTTATGCTTGTTTCTATGACCTCCATAGACCTGCCCCATCCTCTTTTGCCTCTCACACCTATTTCTCATGTGATTAGTTGGTTTCTGGTCTTCCTTAAAGAGTTGGTTTGCTCCTTGTTCTCTTTGGATCAGTGAACATACTTCTTCTAAGTTTGGGAGCTAGTTTTCTCTTAGGATATGACTTATCAGCTTGTTGTAGGATTGATTTAGTTTCAGGAGAAGACTGGAGACTTTGTCTTGTTCATATCTTTCCTTTATTATCTTTGGATCAACAGAGAAAGGCCTGAGAGTATCCAACTCAGCCCATAAACTCCTGAACTTGCCAAAGTACTGATTAAACTCTACTTCCTCTTGAATCAGATGATTGATAATCCAGTTGACTTCAAACACTCTGCTCAGGTTGGAGATATTTCCATACACAGTATGAAGGCTCTCCCATAGATCCTTGGCAGTTTCAAAATGAGAATAAGTTTCGAAGATTGATTATGAAAGAGAGGTATGGATGATTCCAAGTGCTTGCTAGTCCTCTTGAACCCACTTATCTTCATCCCTCAGGCAACTCACCTGACCATCCTCTTGAGCCATCCTCTTTAAAGTATCAGCCTTCATGATATGGTTGTCCCAAAGATAACTCTTGCCAATCTTGACCAAGGTAACTCTGGCCAATCTTGACCATAGAAAATAGTTAGGACCCTCAAGGGTCACTGGAATAAGACTCTTTTTCTCCATTTACATGGTCGAAATTCTTTCACCCAGTGGGTAAAGCTATGGACCAGCCGGTAAAGATGAAGAACACAAAAATTTTGAAAATAGAAAACAAAGATTTGCGGGAATGAAAGAGGCTTAAAGCTCTGATACCATGTTAGAATTGAGAAAATATGAAGAGAATAGAAGGGAATAGATGAGTTTGGATGATATTTGGGTGAAGAACAAGAGAGAGTTTCTGACAGAGTAAGAGAGAGGAGAGATGATGGACGAAAATGAAGAGAATAAAGAGAGAATGAAGAGATTGTCTCCTTGTCTTACTTCATTCAGAGTTCTTACAATATATAGGCAACATGCCTAACACATAAAAGACTAACCAAAGAGTAAAATACACAAGAAGACAACACACTGATCAAGAGATAGTGATAGGTTCATAACAGCTTCTGGCCTTAAGCAGAACATGTGATCTTATTATTTTAATTCATTCAAACTCTTCCTGCTAGTCAACAAAAGGCCCCAACGTCTCTTTTGCCTCTGAGACAAGTGTTTGGCACACAAGCTATCTTCCTTTACTTGCAATCCAAGCTAGGTTATCTTTGGTGAGTTGCACAAACATAATACAAAAGACTCGACCAGATTGTTTCTTCTTCCTTATCTTCAACTCTTTGGTTCTTCATCTCAATAGCAAGTGTGCCGTCGATCGATGTCACTCCATCCGGTCTAATCGCATGCTGTCTCGGAACAGTATCCATGTCTTGCTTCATCTCATCCATGCGTGTAGCCAAATTGGTAAGGCATCTATCAATAGGATAGTAGACATCATCAAGCCTCATGTAGAAATCATCCAGTGAAATCTCTTGAGCTTTGTAGATCTCATGCACAATATCATCAATATCTGCTCTGCTGTATGTTTCGTGCTTCTGTTCCTCGTTGTCGATCGATGCTGGTACCTTTGCGTCGATCGATGGCTGTTGTGGTTGTCCGAAGAAATTTCCTGATCGTTCAGCCATTAGAAGGGCGTCTGCTACATCTTTCTTAGGGAGAGTTAGAATTCTCCCATAAAGAACTCGTGATCGTCCTTCTACATCTCTGAAAATTCCAAACTCATTGGGTCTAAGGTAACCAGCGTCTGTTTCTTCTGGATCTGGGTTACATTTGATGTCGTTTGATGGCCAAGATAGGCCGGTTACTGATGCTGGATTGCCTACTCTCGCATCCATTATCCAGCCAGGTTCATCCTCATCATAATCTGAGTCATACTCTTTGTAGGCTTCACCATATCCTTGGCATGCCCAATTGGTGTCGATCGATGGTCAATGGTTACTGTCGATCGATGCTCGATAATCAGACCGGTGCCCAAAAGGTTTTCCAGCTCCATTTGCCATTGCAAGTATATCTTCTACATCTTCCTTCGTGACGTTTATAATTCTACCATCCATAGCTCTTGTGTGACCATCTGGATCTCTCATAATACCGAACTCATCTGGTTGTAGATAACCAGATTCTCTGTCGTGTTCTTCTGCTGAATCATGTTCGGTTTTTGCTTCCTGTTCAGTATCAATCGATGGCGTAAGGTTGCCATCGATCGATGTCGATTTCCCCGGTTTATGGGAAACACGAAAAAATCCAGCCTCTCCCATAGTAAGCCTTCAATACTCAATCATCTCTTCTTCTCTCTAGTTTTCATCGTATTCGAGGTAGGTTGGGTTGTAATCGTAATCAGCATGGTGGGTGTGGATCGTTTCTGGGGTATAAGTGTAAATTGGTGTTGAAGGGTGGGTATCGATCGATTTCTGATGTGCAAGACTATCGATCGATTCTAGGGGCTGGGGATCGATCGATGCTCCATCTACCGATTCTTCATTACACTAGTAATCACAGAAACATGTGGCCACAACCTTTGCATCATTACACAATTCGATCAAGGTAGCCTTGTTATTATTTTTAACAGCTTCATAAAAGATATTTTTATCAATTAGAGATAGATACAACCTGTTTAACTGCATGTCGCATATGGCTCCCACAATAGCCATGAATGCCCTCCCAAATAGTAGCGAAGAGTTCCAATATATCATGATGTTCATTACATGAAAGTCTACTGGACTAGGGTGTTGTTAATCTGCAGTGGAACATCTTTTACCATCCCTCCTGAATTCACTTTTGAGCAGTCCACAAACGTGAACGAATCGTTGGAGGGTTCCACTCTTAGGTTCAGATCATCTGCCATAGACTTTGGCATAATGCTCACTAAAGATCAGTGTCGCAGAGGGCGTTAGGGTATTTGTTTCCTTTGATGAAGCATGGAATCACAAACTTCCCAAGATCACTTTTCTTTTTCAAACAAGTTCTCTGGTTCATCTTCTCTCTGAGGTGATTGAACATGGTTTCTATGTCATCATCTTTTTCCCTGAAAAACATCCACAAACTGTGAGTATAATAAGCTTCATCAAAAGATATATCGAAAGGAATTTTAAAAACTCTTTCAGGAAAGCCATCCATCTCCTTTTCATTGGCTTATTTGCGTTAATGTTTTGGGATCTTTTGCCTCCTCCTTGAGTGTCCCTCGTCTTCCCTACCATGATCTGTAGATTCAGACGTGTCTGTATTCTGTTCTGAAATTGTTGTTATTAGACGCACAATCAGACTTGCGTTGAAGTTGGGTAATCAGACAGGGTTTCCACGCTGTTGATCGATTCCTTCGTCTTTATGTCCATCGAGATGGTGAGCATGGTGTCGATCGATGTTAGTTGATTCACATGAGGCTATCGATTATGTAGGTTTCATCGTCGGTCTATGCTCGTTGTCTTACGTCGATCGACGCGGATGAGAATTGCCGAGTGATATAGAGTTTTCCACACGAAAGTTGATGTCTGGGGGTTTCACTTCCTGCCAGAAAACCTCGTCAATTAATGCATTGACATGGTGCCTTTGCCCAGTCTCCATCTTGTAATTAAAAATGATCTCATATCTCCTAATGGTCTCACTTGTTTGCATCACTTGGCTCTCAAACATCTTCACATGGGTGCTGAGGTTTTCGAACTTGGTGTTGAGGTTGAGATACAAACCATCTATATTTTCGTTGAAATCAACAGTCATCTTCTTCTGTCCCTCTAAGACTCTATCAACCATTGTTTTAATCTTGATTCCCTTAGTTTCTAGAGGAGGATTTGGGTAGTAGGAAGATTCATATGTCTTGTCGTTGTTGAAGGGTTTCGCTGTGAATTCGGATTAAGGTTACTCCTTTGACCAACACCATAGGAGTTCCTGCTGAAACCTGGATTTCCTTGTCTCTGGAAACCATTCCCATCGATGTAGTTCACATCCTCTTCTTCAGTCTCATATTCTCTAGACTCTATCGCTTCTACCTCTGCAAAAGTAACCTGTTTTCTGAGAAATTTCTTAACGCTATCCAGCTTTGCTTTTATGTCTTCGATCTGCTCCTTGCTTACTGCCAAAACTGATTTCTTTCTCTCAAAATATGTATTCTTAGTACTGCTGCTAGATGCTAGATTCTCAATCAATCTTGTAGCTTCTTCAGGGTTCCTAGTGCTGAAATTTCCTTCACTAGATGTGTCCAAAGCCATCTGATACTGCATTTCAATACCTCTGAAGAAAGTGCTAAGAAGTTTCACTTTGTTGAATCCGTGATGTGGACAGTCTCTCTGGTATGACTTGAATCTGATCCATGAGTTTCCGAAAGATTCTGAAGGTTCTTGTGAAAAGGTAGCAATTTTGCTTCTCAGATCTTCTGCTCTCACGTCATCAAAGAAGTTACGCATGAAAGCGTTCTTAATGTCAGTCCTGGATGTCAGAGATCCTGCTGGTAGCTGCATTCCAATATGAAGCTTCTCCAGCGAGTGAGTACTTGAAGAGCTTCCAGAAAAGATAGTCCTTAGGGACTCCATTAGCTTTAATAGCAGTCATTATATTCTCAAATCGCTCCAGATGATCCATAGGGTGTTCGTGTCGTAACCCATGGTAAGGTGTCTGTACAATTCTGAAGTAAGCGGGCTTGATCTCAAAATTGTTTCTCTGAAAAGCTGGAGGATGAATGGAGGATTTGTTGGCGTAGAACTAGTATGGACGGTTGTAGTCAGCCAGCGTTCTCTGAGTAGCTTGGGCATTAGATTCAGGTTGAGCTATTGCAGTGTCTGCTCCTGCTTCTGTATCAAAGATTATAGTCCCCTGATTGTCTATCCTTTGACCTGCTGCATTAGGCAGATGACCGTTGAGGTCATGCAAGTCTCCATTCTCATTCTAAACAACAATTATAGGCGCAACCATCTGAACTCGTCTGCTGTCGTCGATCGATGCGGATGAGGTGTTCTCGATCGATGATATATGATCAATATTGGTCGATGCTAGAGATCTGGTATCGGTCGATGATTGAGTTCTGATGTCTTTCGATGTTATCCGTAAAGAGGTATCGGTCGATGCTGAAAGTATGCCGTCGATCGATGCTTGTCGTCTTTCTTTGCGGATTGTGCGTTCGAGTTGTTGTGGGTCGGAGAACAATAAGTCTTGTCCTTTTTTGCTCCTGGTACTCTTTTGCATGCACCTTAAAAACAAAGAAAAAGAAAAATCAGTAACCTTGAAAGTAACAAACCTAGACTAAGTCCTAGAAAATGAATCTAATGGCGATCAATGTTCCCCGGCAACGGCGCCAAATTTGACGTGGGTGTGTTTTTATGTTTTTATAGGGTAATAATATCCTAAATAAACAACTGTCAAATTAACCCTTAATCGTAACATACAAAACAATAATACTCTTGTCAAGAGAGATCAGGTGTAGTACTTAGGGATCGAATCCGCAGAGAACAATGACATAAATTAGATATCTTATTTCTAAAGGCTAAGCTATGTACTATATATATTGGTAGCAAGTAATCAGGTCAAAGAAATATTCCTTATTAGAAGGTATAGAGGCAATATGGAAATATGCTAATAATGTAAATATGGAAACATGCTAGTAATGTAAATATGGAAATACGTAATGTAAATATGCTAGATCTAGGGCTTCAAGCAAATGGATTATAGTAGATAGAAGTTAAAGGTATTTAATCATGGAACTCGAAATCTAATGTATAAGACACAAGCTCTCGCATGCGCGCCTAATCTATTGCCTAAGTCCAATGTCTCACCTCTCGCTAGTTGACACGGAATGACCGTCGATCGATGACAATGATCCTGCGTTGATCGATGGTTTCTTGAGTCAAGCGTTATGACCTAATTCGATAAGTTCACTAGATGGACTAAATCAACTCTCGTTTGTTTATAGCAACCTAGCTCAACATAATAGATTCCAGTAGTAGACCATGCTCTCGCTTGCTCCTAACTATCCTATTATCAGGGTTTTAGTTAGCTACTCTAGAACACATGCAATAACCACAGTTATATTAATAGAGTTAAATATGAACTTATCAATTCTATTGTTTGGCTAATCCATCAGTACCATTGACAAACCCTAAACCTAGTTGATGACTACTCAGACATAATTGAAGTAAGAATATTAAACTGAATAAATTGCATAGATAGAATATTGGGGTTTCAAAGCACACTTAGAACACTAAGCACACACACAAAAACTCTTGTCTTTCTTTTCTGGTGCAATACATAAAGTATAAATATAAAACCCTTCCATCTTTAGCCCGTGCATTGCCTTTCTTATCTCTGTAGATGCCATACTCATCTTTCTCTTCCCAATGGAAAATTCTTATGCTATTAGCATCATAAGCTCTCTGTCCATGCTGTACGCGACCATCTATCAGTAGTGGATTTATCCAAGCGACTGATCGTGGATTTCATGAACTAAAAGGATCAGAGGTATAAAACTGGTTCACCCCTGGAATGGTGTCGAACGATTCATGATGGCTGTCGTCGATCGATGGCTGTTTGGGGGTGTACAGATCATCGTGGATTGGCACGTTCTTTTGTTCCTCGCTGTCGTTTTATGCATGTACTCGGGCGTCGATCGATGGCTGTTGTGCAAATAGAGTTCCTGATCCAGTAGCGATAACAAGGGATCTGCCACATCCTCATTTTGTATGTTTAGAATTCTGCCATAAAGATCTCGTGCGTGACCATCCGGATCTCTCATAATTTCGTCGATAACCATATTCCCTTTCGCGTTCTGCTGCTGACTCTAGTTCGGTTCTTAAGTTACAGCGAGTATGGATCAATGGTGAATGGGTACCATCGATCAACGTCGAGTTCCCGAGTTTATGGGAAATATGAAAAACATCAGCCTCGTCCATAGCAATCCCTTGGTATTCAATAATTTCTTCTTCTCTGTAATCTTCGTTGTACTCGAGGTTGGCTGTGTTGTAGCAAGTGTCGATCGGTTCTGAATGGTGAGTGCAGATCGATAATAAGGCTTGGGTGTCGATCAATAGTTTCATTCCCATATCGTCGAACGATGGTATGAGTTGGGTGTCGAACGATACCCCTACTTCCGATTCCGCATTGCTCTCATAATCGCAGAAACATGTGGCCCCAAGCTCTGCATCATTACACAATATCGTGAGGGAAAGTTTATTCTTATAAATTTCATAATAAATATTATGATCAATCAAGGAAAGGCATAACCTGTTTGTCTTCATGTCACAGATAGCTCCTACGGTAGCCATGAAAGCTCTTCCAAGTAACAGAGAAGAGTTCCAATTGATTTGGATATCCATCACATGGAAATCTATCGGGACCAAGACATTCTGAATTTGCAGTGGGACATCTCTACAAATACCTCATGAATCTACTCTAGAGCAATCCACAAAAATGAAAGAATCACTGGAAGGCTCCACTCTCAGGTCCAACTCCTCTGCCATAGATTTTGGCATAATGCTCACCGATGATCCATTATCGAAGAGGGCATTGGGATATTTGTGGCCTTTGATTAAGCATGGGATCGCGAACTTTCCAGGATCACTTTTCTTTTTTAGACAAGTCCTTTGCTTCATCTTTTCTCTGATATGATTGAAAATTATTTCTATATCATCATCGGTCTCCCTTGTTTCCCTAAAAAACATTCACAATCTGTGAGTATAATAAGCTTCATCAAAAGAAATATCTAGAGGAATTTTAAAAACTCTTTTGGCAAAGCTGTCCGTCTCCTTTTTATTGGCTTCTCTGCGTGGATGTTTAGGGATCTTTTGCCTCCTCTTTGAGTGTGCCTCATCTTTATCAAGATCCATAGCTTCAGACGTGTCTGTATTCTTTTCTGAAACTGTCACAATTGGATGCAAAATCAGACTTACATTGAGGATTGGGGATTGAGGTTTGGCAGCCGAACTGGTTTCCTCATCTGTCGATCAATGATCAGGTCGCACGGTCGATCGATGCATAGGTCACATCGTCGATCGAGTTTATGAGTTCGGTGTAAATCAATGTTAGTCGATTCACACAAAGCTACTGATT
The DNA here is from genome assembly GCA_905132885.1 of Moricandia moricandioides. Taxonomy (NCBI): domain Eukaryota; kingdom Viridiplantae; phylum Streptophyta; class Magnoliopsida; order Brassicales; family Brassicaceae; genus Moricandia; species Moricandia moricandioides. Next base: position 90,796 of record CAJHQQ010000228.1, read on the forward strand.
CAGTGGGCTTCATCGTCGATCGATGCTCACGGCTTGGTGTCGATCGATGCGACATGCAATTTTTCACACGCAAATCGCAGCCTTGGAGCCTTTCTCTCTTAATATCTTTACAAAAATCATCATCCATCAATGGATTGACTTGGTTCTTCTGTCCAGCTTCTATTTCATGTTTAATCAATCGGGCATGCCTCCTAATGGTATCACTTATTTGCATCACTTGATTCTCCAATTTCTTCACATGGGTATTGAGGTTTTCGAAGTTGGTGTTGAGGTTGAGGTACATGCCATCTATCTTTCCATTGAAATCCACAGTCATCTTATTCTGTCCCTCTAAAACTCTATCAACCATTGCGTCAATCCTGCTTTCTTGAGATTCTGGTAGTAGGAAGATCCATAAGTCTTGTTGTTGTTGAAGGGTCTTCGTTGTGAGCTCTGATTAAAGTTACTCCTTTGACCATTCCCATAGGAGTTCCTGTTAAACCTGGATTCTCTTATCTCTGGAAACCGTTCCCTTCGATGTAGTTCACATCTTCTTCTGCAATCTCATTTTCTCTAGAATATATCGCTTTTATTTCTGCAAAAGTAACCTGCTTCTTGAAAATTTTCTGAACACTATCCAATTTTGCTTTGACTTCTTCAATCTGCTCTTTGCTCATAGCTAGGGTTGATTTCCTCCTTTCAATTTTGCTTTGAGTTCTTGGTACTGCTGCTTGATGCAAAATTCTCAATCAATCTAGTAGCTGCTTCAGGGCTCATGGTGCTGAAATTCCCTTCACTAGCTGTGTCCAAAGCCATCTGATACTGCAATTCAATACCTCTGAAGAAAGTGCTAAGAATTTTCACTTCATTAAACCCGTGATGTGGACAGTCTCCCTGGTATGACTTGAATCTGATCCATGAGTTTCTGAAAGACTCTGAAGGTTCTTGTGAAAAAGTAGCAATTTTGCTCCTCAAATCTTCTGCCCTCGCTTCATCAAAGAAGTTACGCAAGAAAGCGTTCTTGATATCAGTCACGATGTCAGAGATCCTGGTGGTCGCTGCTTAAGCCAATATGAAGCTTCTCCGGCAAGTGAGTACTTGAAAAGCTTACAAAAGAGATAGTCCTTAGGGATTCCATTGGCTTTAATAGCAGTCCATTGGCTTCCATAGGGTGCTCATGTCGCAATCCATGGTAAGGTGTCTGTGCTACAATTCTATAGAAAGCAGGCTTGATCTCAAAATCGTTTCTCTAAAAAGCCGGATGGCGAATGGCGGATCTGCTGGCGTAGAACTGGTTTGGATGGTTGTAGTCAGCCAGTGTTCGCTGAGAAGCTTGGGCATTAGCTTCAGATTGAGATATAACAGCATCTGCTTATGCTTCTGCTTTTGTATCAGTGATTACAGCCCCATGTTCATCTATCTTTTGACCTGCTTCATTATGCAGGTGACTGTTGAGATCACACAAGTCTCCATTCTCGTTATGAAACACTACAATAGGCGCAACCATCTGAACTTGTTTTCTGTCGTCGATCGATGCGGGTACGTGTTCGTCGAACGATGCTATGTGGTCGACATCGGTTGATGTTCGAGTTCTCATGTATGTCGATGATATCCGTGCAGAAGTGTCGATCGACGCTGAGTAGATACCGTCGATCGATGCTTGTCATCTTTCTTTGCGGATTGTACGTTCGAGCTTATGTTGGTCTGAGAATATTAGTTCTTGTCCTTTATTGCTTTTTGTTCTCTGTTGCATGTACCTGACAAACAAAGAAAAGAAAAATTTAGTAACTTGAAAACAGACCTAGACTAAATCCTAGAAATCAAATCTAATGGGGATCAATGCTCCCTGGAAACGGCGCCAAATTTGACACGGTGTGTTTATTGTTCTAGCAGGGTATAAATATTCTAAACATATAACTGTTAAATTAACCCTTAATCCTAACACACAAAACAATACTCTTCCCAAGAGAGATATGCTGTAGTACTTAGGGATCGAATCCACAGAGAGAAATAGCGCACAATAGATTTCTTATTTCTAAGGACTAAGCTAGGTAGGTAGATATATATATATATATATATATATATATATATATATATATATAGTATTTAATCAATTTAAGGAAATATTTCTTATTAGAAGGTGTAGATGCAATATGGAAATATGCTATTAAACTAACTAGATGCAAATGTAAATGTGCTAGACCTAAAATATCAAGCTTAATGGATTATAGGGATAGTAAGCACGAGAATGTAAATATTGTAGAACTCAAAGATTAACTATTCTAACCCTTTTATCTCCAACTCTCGTATGCGAGCAAAAGGAAATATTATTGATCGACGGCTAAGGCCTGATGTCGATCGAGGGTGAAATAAGAAGGAAGTGTTAACGAGATTTGATATGTTCACCAAACTAATTAAACCAGCTCTCGCATGCACCTAAAAACCTAGTTCAATGGAGTCTATTCTGGCACAGAACCTACTCTTGTAGTCGTCCATGTTCTACTTTCTGGATCCTATTTAGCTACTCTAGAATGCAAGCATTTAGCACAACTCAATTGATGGATATCAACTTTAACCTAGCAATCCTACTTTTGGCCTAATGCATGATTGCTATCATTCAACCCTAAATCTAGTTGATAACTACTCACAAATAATTAAAGTAAGAATAATAATCTGAATATAATGCATAGATAAACTCTAAAACTATAATAGAATGCTTGTGCACCGCTGCACACACGCACCCCTTGCTGCCCTCGCACAGCTTTTTGGTCTCATACTTAAAGTATAAATATAAAACCCTACAATCTAGGTCAAAACATGTCTAGGGGTAATCTTGTGTCTTGTTTCTAACTTGGGCTTGGGATTAGCTGTCCGTCATCGATCGATGTCAAGTGTTCAGCATCAATCGATCTTGATTTTGTACCATCGGTCGATGACAAGGTTGTGACTTTGATCGATGAATATCTTGTACTTCGACTTACTCAATGATCAGCTACGGATTATTCTCTTCTAAATGCTCCAAAAACTCCAAGTATCTCCATATATCTCCCAAACGTACCTGGACCTGTAAATACCTCAAAACATAACCTAGACACACATAATAGACCCCAAATAGAGCCTCTGACATGGCCTAAAACCGGTAATAAATGGGCTATATCACAAGTCGCGGCCACCGCGATGTTAAAACCAAAACGCGCGGAAATAACTCAGCCATCGGCTGAAAACACTTCAAAGAAAGACTATTCAACATTGTCTGCTCAAGCAACGGTTTAAGACACCAAAAACCAGCAGGTTTCCGAGCCTAATGCCCTGACCCAACAGGAGTTGATAAACTTGGAAGAACACATCGATCCGGATACAACAAAGACTATCGATGCAGGTACCGAGTAATCACACTCGCGGCACCAACTGAACTACCAAGTGGCTTGATTCTCGAAAGGGGTACGTAGGCAGCTCGTCTAAAGACGAGTTTATCTATCCCCTTCTCTAAAAAATAGGGAGTGGGTACATATACATAAAATTTTATACTCCCACAATCTTCAATATTCGCTCTTGTACTAGACATTTTAAAATTTCTTTCGGTAATAAAAAAACGCAATAAGGATTTTGGGAAAGAATCGAAAGTCTCTTTTATCGCAAAAACATCACAAGACACTTTCGTAAATACCTAAGTACGGACAAAACATCTATCATACAATCCATAAACGGAAACTTTACGATTAAATCAGTCTTTCAAAAACTATTCAAACTCCTAAACGAAAAATACGTCTTCGTTAATACTTCACAAACATTTCTCGGTTACACGGTCGAAACCGACTTCCGACAAAAACACGAGACGACCACTCTCAAACATTTAAAACCATCTTTCACGCAAGGTTTATTTCTGAGAAACAACGCGAGACGTCGTGTAAAATCTTTGATCATATATCTTCCGTCTTGAAACGCAAAATAGTCCGACCGCGACTATAAACAAGCACTTGCACTTACATCATATTCGTCGAGTAGCCTCGGCGAATACATTGAACGTTCTCTAAAAAGAACGACAAAAAAGACCTTACGTTGGCCCTCATACATCCGACTAGGATAATAGCGTGCTATAAAAGAAATTCAAAATTTTGGTCAGCAGTTCCAAACGACTTAAACATTGTCTTTAGAGAGATGCTCGATTCTTACCATACAAATCGTATAAGCCGAAAACCTATTGCGGAATTTAAATCGATACGAATCAGGTTAAAAACGAAAAAGGTTGCCCAAAAGCCGATTAGTGATCAGAAAATCTTAAACCGAGAGTAAACCAAGGTCTTGCCCTAAAACCAGCACATTGGTCAAATTGATACGAGATCTTAAAACATGTCTCTTAGTTCATATCTAAAATCTCAAGAAACTTCGCAAAATTATGGAAGTTTTTTCAAATATTCCCGTCTTAAACGAGAAACGAACGAAACGACTCACCCAGACTTAGATATGAGATGACAACTCATATTATTTTCTCCTTATTCATTCAAAACACTCTAAGGTTCTTTTAAAAGAAGCATAATTCATTCGATTAAGCCGCGAGGCGGCAATGGACTCGAAGCCACAAGGGGCCAGTCCCAACAATCTAACACGGCCAAACCTGGCCTAACGCAAACATGAAAAAGGCCACACTTGGCAAGCATAAAATAGAAACATAATAATGAGAGGGAAAACTTTCCCATCAAGACCAACGACATCCTACAGATCAGGGTCATAGTGTCCGGACATCGACCTCCCTAACTAGCAGTCGGCAACAGGGGCCGCTTGCTGTTTTGCCTCACTACTCTTTCCGGTGACTCCCATTCCGATCTCCTCTGAATCAGGAGACACGGGTATCGGAGTCCACTGATCCGAAACCCTCCCTTCGATCCAGGGAATCATGGATTCTCTATTCGCATTCCTACGCATGCGAATCGACTTCTTGGTCATCTCCTCTTCGTAGGAATACTCAGAGGCATGCGTGAGATACAATCCTCCAGTGACAACACGACACTCGCGGTAGTTGTCAATGGAATTGAACGCCTTTTTCATCTCAACGATCTCGTTCATGAACGGGAATCAATGGTTCTCTTAGATCCCGGCGACCTCCCTCTTCCATCTCCAGTACGCTCGACGAGCCTCCTTCGCGGCAAGCTCCGTCTCGCGGAGAGAATTCGCTGCCATCTCACTCTTCAAGCGGGAAATTTCTTTCTCATCTGTCTTGGCCTTGAACTGAGCTGTTCGTGCCTCTAAGCGACTCACGTTGAGATCCCTGTGGAACCAAAATTCGCACAGTCGATTTCCATTGAATTAGGAACGCAGGTTAAACCCTAGTTTCCCAGAGGTCCCAGATATCTGCTAAACCACACGCGAATCAATCAGAATACGAACTAAATATGGAAAACAAAGTAAGAATCAAAAAGAGAGCAAATAAATGTCTTATTCTGAATTTGCGTATGAGTGTTTACAAGTGGATAGGATCCTAGGTTATAAGAGTTGTCGATGAGATACCTAGTTCTAATAACCTAAGACTGCAGAACTTTAGTTGAGTCGCAGCTCGAATAACAAAAACGGAAAGTTGCCTAAATGCTCTAAGTACTAAGCGATGTTTGCTCTGAGTAGAGATTTTCGTGTGTCTTCTTCATCATCACCCTTGAAGTCCATATATACTAATGTAGAGGCGGTTTTCTCTTTCCCCTTCTGCCCTTGGTCGAATTTATCACTTCGCGGAAATATTCCTCGATCTTCATGATAATCTTCGGAAAAATTAACATTTATCCTTCGATCTTGACATTTATCCCTTCAAACTTAACATTTATTCTTTCCTACAAAATAAATGAATAACCGTCACAAATTTTGGGCTTGATATCGGATAAAATTGCGAGTGCGACTGTAGCCGAGCTTTAGACCTCGTCGGGCCGTTTTCTGACTTAGGCATTTCTACGATTTTATAAAAATAACATAGCTAAGACGAAGTCATCCGAGAGTTAGGATCTTTCGTATGGGAAGTGTGACTCTAGGTGTTTAGTTAACCGTTATCGTCTCATATGATCGACCCGATCCTTTCACGAAAAAATGAGTTCTTTCGATGAAGTTCCAATGTCAATCCCGATCGAGACGGAACACATATAAGTTTGATCAAGAATCGAAAGAGGGAGTTTAACGAGGATGAGGTGAAACTGGATTGATTTGATCCGACTGGCCGAACGAGCGAGTCGGATTGCTCATGCCATCTAACTCGTCCGTTCGGCAAGTTGGCCTTGTCCAACTTGCCATACGGGCGAGTTGGTCGTGTCGTGCCTACCAATTCACCCATACGGCGAGTTGGTCGTGTCATGCAATCCAAATCGCCCGTATGGCGAGTTAGACAGTCCAATTCACCGTACGGGTAAGTTGGTTGGTCAATCCGTGCTGACCAACTCACAATACAGGCGAGTTGGTCGATCCGTGTTCCTTTCTTTCGAGTTTTGGCCCGGAGACTTTTGTTAAGTCGATTTCGAGACTGCATTCGTATAGAAACACGATTTTAAGATGCTGATTTCGATAATACCATTTTTGACCCCAACAAACACATTCTCCCAGTAGGTTTCCGACGTTGATTATGTCGTAACTGATTTTGACCTCAACAGTTAGCCCCCCCCCCAACTCGTTCGAGTCTCAAAGTTCTAGCGAGCGGTTTTGGCAGGTTTGATAAGTTAGGTGGAATCAATGTTCTAAAAGGTCCGTTGAAAGTGGTCTAATTATTCCTCTAAGAGCGGAATGCAGTATGACTGGAGCTGCGCCTGGTGAAGGCTACCTACATACCCTCTTAAAGTGATCAAGCCTTTCGTAGTTCGTCCTGGAGTTTAAGATTCGTACGACCTGTTTTCTAGTGAGACCTTTATAGTGTAGTTATGGGTAGATATTATCGAGCATGTTGATGTGATGTCATTTTCTATCAGCCCCGAGACTAGCCTCGTAGGCTGTTTGCTTCGGCCAAGTGTGGCCGTTTTATTATTTGGATTGACCGTGTGTAGCTTCGATTCCCTGTCGCTTTGCGAATGCTTTTTAAATTGTGTTTCGCGTTTTAAGAGCATGTTTGTATTCATATGAATGTAGAGGGAAGAATATGAGTTGTCATATCATAGTCTAACTCTGGGTGAATTGCTATACTCGTGGTCTGTTTCGAGAGTTTTCCGTAGCTCGGAAACTTGCAGGTTTTCTGAAGACATTTGAATATTAGCGAAAATACAAGTTTTGGGATCTCGTATCAGGGTGTTTGATACTATGCCTAGAGATGTTAAAGACCAGTGTGCTGGGTTTAGGGTAAGACCTAGGTCTAATCACAGGTTTAGGGGGTCCGATGACTACTTCAGCTTACTTTTCCCGTATCGCCTTCGACCTGATTCCATCCCCTTTTAAAATCCGCGATATGTTCTTGGCCTATGTGACTTGTCAGGTACGAATCGAGTATCTCTTCGAGGACAATTTTTATGTCTCCCGAAAGTGCTGGCAAAATTTTCGGATTTCTTTTATAGCGTTATTACTGATGCGCCCCGGTTCGAGCACCGACCTGCTTGGATCATGGACACGGCTCAAGATGGTGATCTTGTCGACAAGCTCGACTCAACCGAGGTTTTACCATCAGATCATGCTGATCAGACCATGATTGAGCCAGGAGCTAACTTGGAAAAGGAAGGATTTACTAAGTGGAAGCAATGATCAATTAACCTTAAAGATATCATGGAAAGCAGTAATGATATATGTTCATTGTTTGACTCATATCTTCCAAATCACGAGGCTTCTACGCATGAAATCACTTGGAGAATGTTCTCAACTCAATTATAGAGCTCCTTGAAGAAGAATCAGATCAAACGGAGTTCATATGTAGGAGTTATGCCATTTACAAACCAGGTGATCTTCAGTTCTCGCGAATTCAGACATGTGCGCATTCAGGTGAGCTGGACCGACACTGCCTTAGAGCTGGATGAGCTAATTGACACTATATTGGATGAGCATAATACCCAAGTGATTTGGACTGACATTATGCTAGGCGAGCTGAGCTGGATTGTCACTCACTTGGACGAGCTGAGAGAGGTAGTTCGATCTTCCGAGCTGGTTCGACCACCCAAAAAGCTGGAATTGGCTAACCTTATTTCTGATGAACCAACGACCAAATCAAAGATTCCAAAGGTGATTATTCATGTTCTAATTGTCCAAGAAATCCTTGGGCTTGATGGTTTTCAAAAAGATTCAAAAACAGACTTGTTTGGGCCAAATGGAGAAACCGATCAAAATATGGATTTCGACCAGGCCTCAAGCGGACATGTCTTGGCCCATATCAGGAGCATATTCTTCACCTTTCAAAGTCCTGGTCGTGTCTATATCAAGAGGCATTCGAACTTTCAGTCAAAGATTTTATTTAGTCAAGTCTTTGTTTCTACTTTCAATGTCTTGTTTTTAGCACATTCTTCTTTGGATCTCTACAACTTGTAATCCTATAAATATGGCCTAAAATCCACGAAATAAATCAGATTGTTTTCCCCTTTTTATGAGTTTATCTCTTTGTTCTTTGCTTAGAACATTTGTTAGTTTTTTGGTGAGGTTATCTCCAAGTTTCGAACCTTCTTTTGTTGGACCGGTGCGTCACATCCGGCAACGATCGAAGTCTGGTAGTATCATTGGGACTTTCACAACCCTTTGTGTCACCATTCATTCCACAAGTTCTCCCTCTGGCGAGTTCATATCCCCTTAGTCCGATTGAGTGATCCTGTACGAATCTAGGACGTATCAAGTGGTATCAGAGCCACTTAACCGGTACTATCTTTTCATCTTCTCATCTTCCATTAAAATTTCTTCAAACACTTCTTCTTCTTTCTATCTTGAATCTGGGCCCCTCATTACCATCCACTATATAAAAAATAGAAAAAGAAAAGAAAAAAAACGTTTCAAAGATTTCGAAAAGTTTGATTTGTGGTTTGGTGGTGGAAGAGAAATCATGCTGGCCGAGGAGAAATCCGGCCTTTGAGGAGGTTAAAGCAGATTCCAAATCCAAATTTTCCTATCTTTCTATCTCATCTCATTGTTTGTTTGCTTGGGAAACCCATTGGAAACTTGGATTGTCTTTCTTAGAACATTGAGAAGAAACTTGAATGATTACCTTAAAAATCAGAGTGAAACACGTGTGTGGGTGAGGATAAACACATTGAGAGTGTGAGGATTTATTTCCTAACTTTTGGTGTTGAGATTTTCAGGTTATGATGTTTGGTCTTCTCAAGGAGAGTAAAAAGGAGAAGCCCCAGCGAAATTCTAACTCTCAAACCCCTTTTAAATATCCCTTGAATTATTTTGATGAGTTTGTTAGTGTGCAGGAACAGCCACCTATAAGGAGAAAAACAACCAGAGATGTGGCTGATCCAAAGAGGCAACCTTTTCAGTTTGATGTCCAACAATTTTGTGAAAACTTTGTGAAGGAAGTGGACAAAGCTCTCAAGGACGTCAACAAGAGCCAAAAGAAGAGCACTTCCACACGTGCTTCAGTAGCTGAGCCATCATTGTTCATCCGCAAGAAAGCCAAAGGTAAATCTGAAAACAATTTTGAAGAGTTTAAATTTTTTCAGATTCTTTACCTACCTTTGATGAATATGAGGAAGAGCCAATTGAAAGCTTGACCACTTGTGAGGATAAATGTGATCTTCCTTCTCTTGAACCTGAGTTTTTGTTTGAGAATGAGCAAGCAAATGTAGAACTAATTGTTTTGCAACCGGAGCTTCCGAGTAGTCTTGTTTTGTCTCCACAGGTTTTTGAGGAAGAGCCACTGGACTATCCACATCAATGCTCATGTCTTGGCACTTGGATATCTTTGGATGATGGTCCAGACCCTATCTTTGATGTGGAGGAAGAACCAGATCCAGTCCTTGATTAAGAAGCAACAAGCATCACATCCATTGCTGTGGAGAATAATCTTTGCTTTTACCCCGGCACAACTACTGCTCCTTCATCTCCCGGCCCTTTGCCTCCTGATCTTCAAAAGCACTGTAAGAAACCTTATTTGATTAATTATCTGCCTGATATGCTTGTCAAGATCAGTAGTCATGATATAACTCGTTTTGGTCTTGAAAAGATGAAAGAATTTTGTGTTTCAAATTCTTTTTTTGATAACATGATTAATTCTTTTCAAATCTTAAAACCTGATGAACTTCTTGATCATAAACTTTTCAAAATGATAAAGGCATCAACTCTGGAATTATTTTGACCTTTGATCAGTTCTTGAAGCATAGCAAAGGCTTTGATCATTTTGAAAAGTCTCTTGAGATTGATTTGAAACAAACTGACTTTTGTGTTAGAAAATCTTTTGATTCGCTTGTTTTCAAAGAAAATAGTTTTGATCTGAGTTCTTCTAGACATGCATTGATCACTGATGATTTATTTGCATCCTCTCGTGCCTTGAACAAAATTTTGGTTAAGAAGTTGCTGGAACATGAATCACTTAGAACTGAAATGATTTTTGTGATCGTGATTCTTGTGATTTTGTTTTGCAGCCTGATCTTGTGTGTTTTGAAACTGATAAGACTTGGCATTTTCTGAGATCATTTTGAGATAATTGTGTTGTTTTGAGCCTTGATGATATTGTGGTTTACACCACTTTCTTTGAAAAACATCTTGAGTCTTTGATAGTTAATTCTCAATCTGAACTTAAGCTTGTTTGTTCAGATGTTGAGCATGATATGAACTTCTTGAGAATGAATAATATTGCTGCATATTTTGATAAAAATTTGGTCTTTAATGTCTACTTTGATTTGCATCTTGACATGCTGAAATATGTGCTACTTGTTCTTGGAAAAGAAATCTTGATTTTTGATTTGAACAAGTATTTGTCTTGCACATTTGATCCTGGTCTTTTAGTGATTGTTTTGAGTATCCAGGAAAGACAGGTTCAGCCTATCAGGAATGAAAGCATTGACCATGCCCAACATGAGTTTTGGAGAAGCTTTGTTGAAACCGGCTACCTTGGAGATGCCAGCGACAGAGGTTCACTCCAAGAAGGATATCTCGGCCACCAGAAGGTTTTTTGTCTTGAATCCAATTTTCCTTGAAAGCCAACTCAACGAGGACTTACTGAGGCCTCGAATCGCATGAAAAGCTTCACGGATGAAGAAGTTCTGAATTTTCCAAATCAGAGGTTCTTCAGTTCGTCTATGCGCGAGTACAAGATTTCTAAAAGAGATTCAGGCACAAGAAAGAAGCATCCCGAGCCAAAACCGATCCTCCATGAACCAAAGGTGTTTTCTCAGTCATTCTCCTGTCTAAACCAAAAGCACTGTAAGGATCATGAGTTGATTGTCTATACTCTTCATGAAAATGTTTTGAAACCGAGAATTTCAAGGAGAAAACATATTCTTACTTGGTTGAAAAACGTTTTGCTCAAACCTTTTCATGAATTGTTTTCATTGAGCTGTGATTTGAAAGAGATTTGGTGTATGAACAAGCATGAACCAAAATTGCTTAGGCCAAAAGATCATTTTGATTTCGTTCATGAAGAAAATCTTTTAAATTTGGCATTGTCTCTTGCTATTCCTATCAGTTTGACACCTTGTCCAAATTTTGAACTTGATAAACCAATTTTTGGTGATCAGTTTACTTGCTTGATGCTTGCCCACGTGCTTGATGATTATCCTAAGAGCTTGGATCCTGTTTTTGATGTCTTAAGGATAGAGAAACCCTTTGATTATTTCTTTCGCAGATTTGGTGTGGTTTCTCTAGTTGTTTTGAAAGTTCAGGATATAAATGATCAGTTTCAGATGGAAGCAAGCAGAGGAGAACGACACCACACTTGTGTTCTTGGAACATGGAACTGGAAATACTTGAGGGAAATAAGTTCAAAACTCAAAGGAAGTTTCTCTCTAAATTTATCCTTCATTGAATTTTACTTGTTTTCAAAATTCTTTTTGTGTGATTCATTTTCTTTAGTTTCTGGTAAAATGAATTTGAGGTCAAATCCTTTTGAAGAGGGAGGGAATGATGCGCCCCGGTTCGAGCACCGACCTACTTGGATCATGGACACGGCTCAAGATGGTGATCTTGTCGACCAGCTCGACTCAACCGAGGTTTTACCATCAGATCATGCTGATCAGACCATGATTGAGCCAGGAGCTAACTTGGAAAAGGAAGGATTTACTAAGTGGAAGCAACGATCAATTAACCTTAAAGATATCATGGAAAGCAGTAATGATATATGTTCATTGTTTGACTCATATCTTCCAAATCACGAGTCTTCTACGCATGAAACCACTTGGAGAATGTTATCAACTCAATTATGGAGCTCCTTGAAGAAGAATCAGATCAAACGGAGTTCATATGTGGGAGTTATGCCATTTACAAACCAGGTGATCTTCAGTTCTCGTGAATTCAGACATGTGCGCATTCAGGTGAGCTGGACCGACACTGCCTTAGAGCTGGATGAGCTAATTGACACTATATTGGATGAGCATAATACCCAAGTGATTTGGACTGACATTATGCTAGGCGAGCTGAGCTGGATTGTCACTCACTTGGACGAGCTGAGAGAGGTAGTTCGATCTTCCGAGCTGGTTCGACCACCCAAAAAGCTGGAATTGGCTAACCTTATTTCTGATGAACCAACGACCAAATCAAAGATTCCAAAGGTGATTATTCATGTTCTAATTGTCCAAGAAATCCTTGGGCTTGATGGTTTTCAAAAAGATTCAAAAACAGACTTGTTTGGGCCAAATGGAGAAACCGATCAAATTTTGGCTAAAGCAAAATATGGATTTCGACCAAGCCTCAAGGGGACATGTCTTGGGCCATATCAGGAGCATATTCTTCACCTTTCAATGTCCTGGTCGTGGCTATATCAAGAGGCATTCCAACTTTCAGTCAAAGACTTTATTTAGTCAAGTCTTTGTTTCTACTTTCAATGTCTTGTTTTTAGCACATTCTTCTTTGGATCTCTACAACTTGTAATCCTATAAATATGGCCTAAAATCCACGAAATAAATCAGATTGTTTTCCCCTTTTTATGAGTTTATCTCTTTGTTCTTTGCTTAGAACATTTCTTAGTTTTTTGGTGAGGTTATCTCCAAGTTTCGAACCTTCTTTTGTTGGACCGGTGCATCACATCCGGCAACGATCGAAGTCTGGTAGTATCATTGGGACTTCCGCAACCCTTTGTGTCACCATTCATTCCACCAGTTCTCCCTCTGGCGAGTTCATATCCCCTTAGTCCGATTGAGATATCCTGTCCGAATCTAGGACGTAGCAATTACCCTTGTGTCAGGTGTTCGAGAGCTATCTCTACGAGATGGCTTAGTCTGTTTAGGACGTTAAGAGTTTGTTGTAGCAACAAACTTATTTGTAGATATAATCTTTTTTTTGAACCTTCGCGAAGGATACGTGTTTAAGAAGGTGTGTATGTTTTATATTCGCGGACGGACTGGTTTTAAGGTTAGCATTACGTTTCAGAACGTTTTAACGAAAACAAGTTCTCCGAGCGTTAGCGACGTCTTGCTGTGTCAAAGTTTGAGTTTTTCTTTCGTATGTCGCATTTCTTGCTTGAAATGGTTGCGGGCTTGAAGATCTGTGGTATCACAATGTTTTTGTTTTAACCTTACGGAAGAGAAACATTTTGGTTTATTTCCAAGGAATTAGGACCAATGGGTCGCGTAAATTTTTCCCTGAGAATATGCGACTTCCTTCACTGTGCTTTGTGAAGAGTCGGCCCCCGAGATTTATTTCGTGTATAGTTGAGGATGCTTTGCATAGCTCTAGGAGCTTTGTTACGAGTTTTTTCCTTATGTGCCGCTTTTCACTTGTAAAACGCTGTGGGTTAGAGTAAACTACAGAACAAATTGAACTAGGTCGTTTGTCGACAAGTTTATGTTCTCCGTTAACCGTACGGTGGTTACGACTAAGTTTCGATATAAGAATTTGTCTTATGATTTCCGATTCTCGGTTATACGATAGTTATTTGCACTTGGCGTTTTAAAACTAATCATGGATTTTCTTTTTGCCGCTAAGTGATTGGGTGAGCAGTGGTTGCTCAAACATTTTAGCTCGGTCTGAAGGATATGTTCAGCCGAATAGCCGAGGACGTTGCTGGTAACGGATAGACTACGGAACGTTCGTGTTAACATTAAGGTCATGCTAGTTTACAACTTTCCTAAAGAGGATACCGAATCCCAGTTCGGATTTTGATCGGAAGGAGTAATTGGCTGAGGGCCGAAGAGCGTTTGTCGAGATCGACGGGCCAAGTCGGAGTTTTCTGTTCTATAGTCGTACGAATTTTGTTTTTGTTTTTGTAGGATGAAGACAAAACCTAAAAGGCTCGATAAAAAACATGTACGAGATGATTGCCTGCTCGGAATCAACCAAGGGAGATTGGAGGCAGAATCCAGCGAGCCGCATGGCTAAGGAGTGAGATCTGTAAGATCGTAGTGCGAAAAGATAAAGTTTAGTTTTTTTGTTGAGAGACGAGTCATACGACTTTGTTTTTAGCTATTCACAAATTTTCCAAAACACTTGTCCGTAAAACTTGATACATTTGTTTCCGAAAGTTTCTTCGCATAACTTTGTGTGGCTATACGAAGGATGTTTCACGTAAGTTTTACGAAAAGTGAATGGCATAGAAATAAGTTTAGAATGTCTCTCGCAGATTACTCGTGATATTTGCGAATGAGGAAGGTGTTTCCTCATACTCTTTTCCGCATTGAGAAGTCATTTTTCATGACACCGATCTTGTTTTCTCGTACGTTCTTTCCGTATAAAATTTCCTATTTATACGGAAGTAATGGATGATCGGTTTTATGAGGCATCGCATGGCCTAAATGATTTTCTCTCTACTCCTGCGAGAGTTTGCTTTGTCGAAAGCGTTTTCTTGATGTCGAGAATTTTTTTTTTGAAGTAGGGTATACGAGTATAGTATACGTACCTACTCCCTCCTTTTTTTACGAAAGAAAACGGCTGAACCGATATTTCGAAGGGTTGTGTACGTTTTTTCTTTCGAATATTGGGATGATCGACAATCCACATCAGTTTAAAGACGATGCTAGGATTGTGACTTGGGGACTTTCATGTTGACGACTAGGAATACGTCGGTTTTAGGAAAATTGCCAGGAACGAGACAGTTTTAAGACGACGTTCGCGTTTCTAGTTACTTCTTTCTATAAGAAGCGAGCTAAGTGTGTGTGGCGATCGTTTCTCGGTTTTCCGAGAGTTTAGATCGGTTTGCAAAATTTGCGTAAGCAGTCGCAGAACAATAGACCGAGACAGTAAAATTCCTAAGATTTAGATCGCTAGACTATTCTCATAGATCCTAAGTTCCCTAAAGTTTTATGGCGATTTCCGAAGCATTTTTATTTCTTAGTACCTTCCTACGAAAATTCCAAATCTGATTTCAAAAAGTTCCAAACCGGCCATACCTTAGTTTTCTCGAAGTTTTGGGTACACCTCTTCTCCATTATGCTTGCTCATCTCCCCTTCCTCTTCTCGTGTCTGCACGCCCCTTAAGAATGGTAACAATATTAGTTCTTCCTGGCTGCGTTTAGTCTCAAACCTGTCTAGCGGTTTTTATCGTAAAGTTCTGACGGTAACTCCAATTGAGACGAAACAAGAGATGTTTTGATAGGGATTCAAAGGAGAAGGCTAAGATGGAGGTATGGCCGAGTAGGAGCAAGCCGAAGAGTTTAGGCGAGACTCACTTGTTTTTGTCGTAAAATCTTAATAGATACTCAAGATTCTAAAGAGCACACAAAGGAGAAGCTAGTCACGGCTTCCCAACCTCGCCCTGAGGCGAGTTGGAGGGATTAAATCAAACTCGCTATCGGGGCGAGTTGGACAGTGTGCGTCCAACTTGTTTTGATCGTAAAATCTCAACGGAAACTCTGATTGAGACGAAACGAAAAGCGTTTTTATCGGGACTCAATGGAAAGGCAAATGTGAGCAAACAGAGTGCTCATCCTGTCCAACTCGCCCAATGGCGAGTTAGACGGCTCGTTTGGTCCAACTCGCTCGTTCGGTGAGTTGGACAGGTCAAACTCGCCGAACAGGCCGGTTAGACAGCTCGTTTCTTACAACTCTCCCGTTTGGCGAGTTGGACTGGTCCGAGATGTGCGTACAACTTGTTTTGATTGTAAAATCTCAACGGAAACTCTGATTGAGACGAAGCGAATAGCGTTTCGATCGGGATTCGAAGAAGAACGGAAACAAGAGCCAAAGTAATGCTTGTTTTGTTAAACTCGCCCAATGGGCGAGTTGGAATGGTCAAAATCTCCCAATGGGTGAGTTGCACGGCTTTCACTGTCCAACTAGCTCGTCGGGCGAGTTGGACTGGTCAAACTCTCCGAATGGGCGAGTTGCACGGCTTGTATTAGTCAAATTCGCCCAATGGGCGAGTTGTACGGCTTGTACTGTCAAACTCACCTGTTCAGCGATTTGGACTAGTCAAACTCGAGTTTGGATGGTATGCTGGTGCGGTCGTTTTGTAAATGTCTTCAATTTTTTCTAAGAAAGTTGTATCATAAAATGCTAACTCGTTTCACTTTCCGAACGATTTTCCATAAAACATTATCGAGTTTGATTTTACGAAAGCAGTTTCGGAAAATGTTATTAAGCTTTAATTTTAAGAAAGTTATTCCACGAAATGTCATGAGTTTAGTTTTACAAAAGCTGTTTCGTAAAATGTTTTTTAGTTTAATTTTACAAAAGTCGTTATGTAAGCGTGTTTTTGTGTTTGGCTGTACGAGAGCCGTTTTTCTGGAAAACTTACGTTTTAGCCTCTGAATCTTTGGTTGTGATGAGCCTAATTATCAGGAGTTGACTTAATCAGAAATTTTCCCGTTTCCACAGGATTGATCCGAGGGAATTTCGAGTAGTTTTTCCAAAGTAATTTTAAGTAACACTCATCGAGAATTAACTGAATATGTTGGGTTGAATCGAAGCTTGACTCTTTACGAAATCTTAGGTTTCAAAGAACGTTTTAGCAGTGAGGGATACAATCTCTCGTTTTGCTTAGTTTTGTTTCCGTCAGACGTTTTAGGTTTCGAGTGATCAATTATGATCAACTTCGTTTCTTCAAAAATTGTTCAGAAGAGGTACCGTAGTGGGGGCTGTCAAACTGGGATTTGTCCCGAGCTGCCCGACTCCTTGTGCGGTGCGGATGTATGTCTGCGTCTTCGTCCCTAGGTTCAGTCTGATTGCTAGATTCCACGTCGACGCGTTCGACTTCTCCTCATTCTTTATCTTCCTCGATAGAAGGAAGGTCCCCGGGTTTTTCCGTGTAGGCGCGGGGGTCACTTCGTCGGAGTTTTTTCCTGACGGTTTGCCTTGCGTGTTATCGGACCGGTCCAAAGGCTTTGCGAAGTCGAGTCTTATTCCGCGGATTCGGGTTTTTCCTTGTGGAAAGATGGCCCTTTTCCTTGTTTTGAGGGTTTCAACCTGTTTAGTGAGGGAATTCGTGACCTTATCCTGTTCCGCCGACTTCTTCTCAAAAGTCAACAACATCTTCTTCACCTCCTCGAATACTGCGGTGTTTGCGTCGGCGTTGACCGCAGTGACGTTGGTCGCTGGAGTGCTTTAGACGTTCTCGTCAATGACGTTATCGTCACGGGGCTGTTGGTTGTTGAGATCTGACATGTTTCGATTGAGCGTTGATGTTGAGTGTTAGATCGATCCGTACCCCTCCTACTTTTAGCGCCAAAATGTGGGAACCGAAGTTCACACTGTCGACTTCCGTTGAATTAGGAACGCAGGGTATTCCCTAGTTTCCCAGAGGTCCCGGATATCTGGTAAACCACACACCAATCAATCAGAATATGAAGTAAATATGGAAAACAAAGTAAGAACCGAAAAGAGAGCAAATAGATGTCTTATACCAAATTTACGTATGAGTGTTTACAACAGGATAGGAGCCTAGGCTATGAGAGTTTTCGGCGAGATCCCTAGTTCTAATAACCTAAAACTGCAGAACCCTAGTTGAGTCGCAACTCAAATAACAAAAAAGAAAAGTTTCCTAAATGCTCTAAGTGCTAAGCTATGTTTGCTCTGAGTAGATATTTTCGTGTGTCTTCTGCATCATCACCCTTGAAGTCCTTATATACTCCTTTAGAGGCGGTTTGCTCTTTCCCCTTCTGCCCTTGGTCGAATTTATCGCTTCGCGTAAATATTCTTTTTTTCCTCGATCTTCATGATTATCTTCGGAAACATTTTTCCTTTGATCTTGACATTTATCCCTTCAAACTTAACATTTATCTTTTCCTGCAAAATAAAAGAATAACCGTCACAAAATTTGGGCTTGATTTAGGATAAAATCGCAAATGGGCCTTTAGCCAAGCTTTAGACCTCGTCGGGCCATTTTCTGACTTAGGCGTTCCTACGATTTTATCGAAATAACATTGCTAAGATGAAGTCTTTCGAGAGTTAGGATATTTCGTATGGAACATGTGACTCTAGGTGTTTACTTAACCGTTATCATCTCATACGATCAACCCAATCCTTTCTCGAGGAAACAAGTTCTTTCGGTGATGTGCCAATTTCAATCCCGATCGAGACGGAAGAAAGATAAGTTCGACCAAGTATCAAAAAAGGGAGTTTAACGAGGAAGAGGTGAAACTGGATTGATTTGACCCGACTGGCCGAATGAGCCAGTTGGATTGCTCGTGCCATCTAACTCACCCGTTCGGCGAGTTGGCCTTGTCCAACTCGCCATACGGGCGAGTTGGTCAATCCGTGTTCCATTCTTTTGATTTTTGGCCCGGAGACTTTTGTTAAGTTGATTTTGAGACTGCATTCGTATAGAAACACGATTTTTAGATGCTGATTTCGAGAATACTGTTTTTGACCTCAACAAACGTATTCTCCCAGTAGGTTTCCAATGTTGATTCCGTCTTAACCGATTTTGACCCCAACAAGCCTCACTCATGATAAGGAGACCCTACAATATTTTAGAGCTAGCAAAAATTTTGGCAAAAAACAGAAATCGTCCGAAAGCAAGGACTAACTCCGTTGACCATCCTCGATGCTTTTGCAAACTGTTGCGACTAGACAGGTTCACCCTTGGTTGAGGGCATTCCGAAATCGAAGAATTTTTTGAGGTTGTGGCCAAGAGTACCTAGCTCCAGTACATCGACCTGATCAGTACCATTTCCACTGGCCTGGCCAGCAAGAAAAGTGCGGAAACATGTCATCCGAAGGAAACTCCAACACGTCAACGACATCTACGTCCCCAGTTCTGGCAATGTTTTTGTCCTTAGGAGACCTCGAAGTCGACCTCGACCTAGACCTCTCCCTCAGAATTTCGAAAGGAAAGAACTTTTCCATGCTCGGCTCCGATTCTTCTTCAATCGATAAATTGGGCTATAGTCGAGAATGATGATACGCCACCGCAAGAGGAACTGGTCTTCGAGAAAAATAGCCCCAAAAATATGGATTGCCCCGAAGAAGATCTCAAACAATAGGCAGGTCCTCGGGAAAAGGGGGCAGAGGATTAGTAACTGCAAAACAAAGAAAGCAAGTATGAGGTTATTTATCTTCAAAACAAAAAAAAAACACCAACAGATATCTGATGTAGCTTTTATTATGCACTCTCAAATCAACCCAATAAGCTACTTTTACTCTCTCAAATAAGAGGCTAGTATTAGTATTTAGGGATCGAATCCCCAGGGAGCGTGGTCACACAATAGACTATTGATGTTTATATTAAGCTAGGAAAATATTTTATTAAATAAGTAATAGTAGACAAGTAGGCCGGTGATTAATTTGATAACAATAAGATGAAATAGCTAGTTCTAGGGATTTATCAATCAATAGATTCAAAACACAAATCAAGGATGCTAAAGTCTTTATAGATCAAATTCTAGAACTAGAATTCAATAAGCAAGTAATCTAGCTCTCGCATGCAATTAATAATCAGATGCCTAAGTTCTATGTTCCAGCTCTCACATGCAAACAAGGATCGAGCGTCGATCGATACCAATGCTTTCGTATCAATCGATACTACCTCATACAAGCATTAACACACATTTTGATAATGTTCAAATAGATCCTAGACCAAATCTCGTATGCGCCTAGAAATCTAATCAACACAGGGCTCGGGTTCCATTAATTAATTGTACTCTCATGCCTCAGTTGTCCTATAATTTTATGTTCAACCAATCAGTCACACTCTCTTGCTATTCCACTAGTTTAGATCCTAGTATTACAAGCCACCCTGGTGTAGAGATCTATTGATAACCTAGCAATCCTATGAATATAAGTTTGACATTAAGAACATGAAATCCCTAAACCTAACAAGATGATTACTCAGACATGGAAGCAATAACACAAATCATAGTCTGAATAAATAATAGATATATAAATCAATATAAAACCAATGGAGTTCCAATAAATCTTTGAAAAAGAATTGATCTTCTCTTCAACAATGGCTTAGAAAACTATATAAATTAGGTCTAAACTCGTCCAGGGGTATTCTGGTAAATTGTGGTGTCTTATGGGCTTAAGTCGGCCATAAAACAAGCCGGGCCTGTCTTCTGGGTCACCTTCGATCGACCCAAAGGCTGTGCCGTCGACCGACACTCATTCATCTACTCGACAGCTTCCTCTCGTGAGGCAGATAGACCACTCTCAGTAAATCGGGCATAACTTTAGATCTAACCGTCTGATAGACCTCCTACCGGTGGCATTGGAAAGATAACTCAAAGCTCTATATTATGTCAATCTATTAGCTCAATCTCATAGTGGGAAGGTCTCCATTCATAGCTAAACATCGACGTATCGGCGCAGTTCTGCATCTCTTAAAAGCTCCATAATCACAGAAATTATCCAGAACGTACCTGAACCTGAAAATACTCTAATACATACTTCAAAAACTTAAAATATACTCTAAATATGGTTGATATCATGTCACAATAGTGATAAATATCATACCCTATCAACTCCCCCAAACGTAACATTTTGCTTGTCCTCAAGCAAACAAAGCCTGTGATAGAGGTTTTAAAAAGCGGAGACTCACATGATGTCTAAGTATAACTATTGTTAAACCTGAAGTGATAATCTGATCACTAAAGGTTATGGGCAAAGAAAGGACCAAACCATTGTGGAAGTTCTGTCATGAACTAATAAAGGTCCAGAAGGCAATGCTGAGCAAGAACAAGGTTCAAGAAGGGCCTATGATCAAGAAGGAAGTGTTTGGGAAGTTTTTGGTCGAGATGGATTAGAAGAAGACAAAAGAAGCTCTTAAGAGAAGAAGACAAAGTGAGCAAAAGAGGAGATTACCTATAGCGTCAAAGTGAGCACTTCAGAAAAGCAACATTGTGCACTTTGATGCTATCGAGAAAATGACAACTTTTGAAGAAAAAGGCATATTACCTACGGTACCAAAGTGAGCGATTTGAAAAACCTGTATTGAGCACTTTGGTGCTGTAGGTATGCGCAAGCACTGTTCACTACAGCCTAAAATATCTTTGTCTCCTTTCCAAAACCCTAATATTTTTACCTTGGGTATAAAAGCCCTCTTTGTACTGAGATCTGAAAAAAAAACGAGGAAGAGAGTAAGGGGGATTTCCCCTCTCCACTTCCAAAATAATAAAGCTTAGTGTTCTTGAATCAGTCTCTGTTATTCTACCCCTTTCTTAATCTATCTATTCTATCCAAATCTCTCTTTAATCTTTTTTTCTGGTTCAAGTAAACACTAAGTGAAACCAGATCCATTCTCTTCATCATTTCGAGTTCTTCACTGCCTTAGAGGCTTGTTCATCACACACAACCCATAAACTATACACTCTGGAAAATCTAACCTGGTATCAGAGTCAGGTTCCCAAGAACTTGGTTTCTTGTTTCCGCAAAGATCAAAGCTTTCTCTCATGCTGATTAAACCTCTACTAAAGAGGGTGTTCATCTGGAAAACCCAGAAAGTGTTCTTGAAGCTACATGCTTTCTCATACTGCCCAGAAGAAGGGAGAGCCTCGGATCCAGAAGTAATGGAGTGGACTAGCTACCCTCTTCATCAAATCAGTCCATGCATGTTCTTATTCCAGTCCAGGAAGAAAGGTGAAAGCTTTCACCATGTTACTGGTGGTGGTGACCAAAGTATGAAGAAAGGTGGGGACTTTAAGCATAGAGAGTCCTAGGGAAGGTCCATGGAGGAAGGAGATGTTGGGTTGCAACCAATAGCTCCTATGCCATGAATCAAAGGTGGTCAAGGAACTAACGCTAGTTCCTTGTCTGTAAGAACCTACTGTCCCTTGAATAAAGCTTGATACTTTATGATCTGAATGTGTTGTGTGATGTGTTTGAGACCTGAGGATGTGTTGAAGATTGCTAGATAGGAATGTCTAGAATCTATCCCAGGTTGTGTGTGTGAGACTCGATCGAATGGTTGAGATTTTGAAAATGCTAATGCTTACTTCAGTTCTAAATGATGCTTGACGGGATATTGGATAGTATGTTATGAATTTGCTTGCATACAAGAATAGAAACTGGTTAAAGTAAAGCATTTGGATCTGGAATTTGGAAATGTTAATGCAAAGCTTGTGATATTGGATATCAAACTTGATGAGTTGTCAAGGTTTGATCCCAATGCAAATGTGGCCTAATCTGTTCTGGAGTTTGAGTGCTGTGCAGGGACATAAAATGTTTTGTGTCTAACCAAACCAAGTAAGAAAACGCGTTGCCCATTGAGAAGCAATGGAGAAATTGCTTGTGTGTAGAGATGGTGGCGTTAAGACACTGCTAGGGAAGTGGTGTTCAAGAGGCACACAAGTAGGAGTGGTCAACACTTAAGTCCATGGAAGACCGGTGACCAAAGGCATTGGAGTTAAAGAAATGGTGAACACTATTTTAGTTATCTCTTGAGCTCATTCCCATTTTGGACTCAAATCTCAGCAAACTGGAGAAAGACACTCAAGAGAGCTACCAGAAGTACCATCACGTTCAGTGACCTGATTTATTCCACTATTGCAAGTCCAGGAAGATGACCAACCAGGTCAGAATCAAGAGGTTGCATAGGTGGTTCGTGAGGGGTTAAGAATCAAGTCCGAAGAGGATGGAGGTGTTCCTGATTAAGACGAGTCATGAAGCTGCTGGTTAAGCAGTAATGACTAGGGAAAAGTTCAGTAGGGTTAAGCATCAAGTCCAAAGAGGATGGAGGTGTTCTCTAGCTGGGTCATGAAGCTACCTGTTAAGGAGTAATGACCAGAGAAGAGCTGGGTCATGAAGCTACCTGTTAAGGAGTAATGAGCAAAGAAGAGTTAGATTAAACCCAACAAGAAACATGGGAGTGATGAGCTCCTGGTTCAGTGTGTGGACACACAAGGCGAGGTCATCACCTAAGTCTTGAGGAGACTGGTGACCTTAAGGCACTGGTGCTGGAAGGAAGGGTTGATCAGTGGTTGTATGTGCAGTCCTTGAGATGTTGCATTCCTGATCTTAAAGCTCAAAACGGCTCACTTCAAGCTTGGACCTAGACTCAATCCAAGCTTGAGGATGGGAGTTAAGTGAGCTACCTGGTTATCCTAAGTACAGTAACCTGCGTTCCTCCTTACCATTGAAAGCAAACTAAAGAAGGAGCCAACCGGGTCTAGGCAGTGGCATGCCTAGTCAAGAGACTGTTCAAACAGTCTTGGCTGTGTATGAAGAAGGCTATTCTATCAATGCGGCTTCTAGTGTGAGGTGGTTGAAGAGATAGCTGAGTGATCAACCAGCAGTCCATCAAGTTGGGGAATGATGAAGGAAGGTTGCAATGGTTTGTTCAGTCCGGATCATGACGCACCACACTGTCCAAGCTTGTTCCTTTAAGAGGTCTCAAGCTTGAGGGGGAGTGTTGAAGAGCTTCAGTGATCCGAGAGAGATTCAGAAGTGAGGGGTTCAAGTGGCTAGTTCAAAAAAGCCACTCCTCACCATTTAGACAAGTACTGGTTACTCTATCAAGGAAGATCTGGTGTGTCCGAGCACTTGAACCTATTAGGAGGGTAGGTGAAAGGGGGAGAGACCAAGATCAGGCTGAGTTGAAGAGTACCATGGCTTGAGCCTCACTGAAGATGTTCAAGGTCGTTTCCTAGCTTCTCTAAGGTGGCTGTGAATTCAGTTGAGAGGGGGAGACCTAAAACCGGGTCTATGAAGAGGTCAAGTGAAGATGATAAGGGCTCAAGATGGGAAGATCATTGCTGAACCAGTTGGGCCATGATCCAGAGTTCTTTGTGTCCACCACACTGGTTAAGACAAAAAGAACTCAATGGCCAATCCCTAGGCCTTGAATGATCTTACTCTTTTCCTTATCAAGGTTTTATCCCTAAGGCTTTGATAAGGTTTTTAATGAGGAGTGACTTCAGGGTTCCAAGCTGGACTCAGGATCTATTGACTCAAGCTTGAGGGGGAGTGTTAAACCTGAAGTGATAATCTGATCACTAAAGGTTATGGGCAAAGAAAGAACCAAACCATTGTGGAAGTTCTGTCATGAACTAATAAAGGTGCAGAAGGAAATGCTGAGCAAGAACAAGGTTCAAGAAGGGCCTATGATCAAGAAGGAAGTGTTTGGGAAGATTTGGATCGAGATGGATTAGAAGAAGACAAAAGAAGCTCTTAAGAGAAGAAGACAAAGTGAGCAAAATAGGAGATTACCTATAGCGTCAAAGTGAGCACTTCAGAAAAGCAACATTGTGCACTTTGATGCTATAGGGAAAGGACAGCTTTTGAAAGAAAAAAGGCATATTACCTACGGTACCAAACTGAGCGATTTGGAAAACCTATATTAAGCACTTTGGTGCTGTAGGTATGCGCAAGCACTGTTCACAATATTGAGGTCGACCGATGGTCATGATCCATGGTCGTTCGATGTTTATTCTTCAGTGTCGATCGATGATACACCTGTAAGTTTCTACTCTCTTTTTTTTAGAAAATAAAACTCAAAAGAACACAATATTAGTAATACCTCCCCGAGACTTAAACAACACTATCACCAGTGTTATAAAGTTTGAGATTGGTGAAGAAAATAAATCATATGGACCAAATTTAACAAGGAAAAACGATATATCTGCTTGCTGATGGTGACCGTCGATCGGCACAGTTAAGTGGCGACCGATCGATACTAGTGTTACTCCGTTGATCGACAGTGATCAAGTGTCGGTTGATGCTCTGTGGACTATCTTCCTCAGATCTTTTTTTGTTAACTCAGCGCTTGTTTTTAGTCTTTAGCTTGACGTTTTGAAACTCTGATTCAGGTCGGATGAGATTGGGAACTTGCTCCAAAACAATTCTCAATCTCCAATATCTTCAGCTTCATCACCCTTTTTGTGAAAGCCTCCATTGACTTTTCTCCTTTGTCTATCATTTCAGCAATAAGAAGTGCTAGAAGCTTTGCAAATGGCTGAAAGAAGCATCTGCTGCACGCTCTATATTTTCTGACACCATCTGAGAAGTGGGGAATCAATGATAACCGAGGACCTTCTTTGATCCTTTTTTCTTTTCTTCCAATTCCTCCTCTTCTTTCCCCAAACTTGTCTGATCTCGTGGTGCCTCCATCAAAAAGATTATGAAACACTGCAAACTCAATCTGCTCTGATCCGTGATGAGTGTCGATCGACGCTCTAGTGTTGATGTCGATCAATGTTCCAATGGTGGCGTCGAGCGATTCACCAATGATGGTGTCGATCGATACTGCGACCGATGGTCTTTGGTCAACGTCACCTTCATACTTCAATACTCTCTGAGAAACAACTGTATGCTGAAGATCACCAAATACCTCAACGTAGAGATCCACATGCACACTTCCATCTTGTGGAATAGGGAATTCAACCTCAGAAACAGCACTGGGAACTACAAACTTCACATGGTCATGTACCATCTTCGCTTTTTTGTGAAAACCAGCAGCTTCTTCTGTGCCGATAGGTGGTCACAGATGTTCTGAGACAGCAAGATGTGAGGGCTCAGACTCACAATACTCTTCCCAACTGGTTCTGGTTCAGTCAAGTAATATGGTTCGTCCAGCCATGGGTGTCGATCGATGAAGTTGGGTGGCTGTCGATCGATACTCTCCGGTGGGTGTCGATCGATGCCAGCTTTTGGTGAAGCTTCCAGATCTCTTCTCGAAGTGTGCTGGTTGTCATTAAGCTTCTACTCCAAGTCCTGACCAAATCTTCAGGTTGTGCTTCATCCAATTGCTTCACGAATTTCTCTAGCTCAAAGAATGATGTTGATCGACAACATGGGTTAGTGTTGATCGATGTCGAGGTCTTTGTGGTGCAGAACAACACATAGCATACCTTTTGCCGTGGAAATCCTGAGGCCTGTTGTAGTCTCTAAGTGCCTTTTGTCGTTCAATCCCTGAATTCACAGTAACAGCAATAGCGTCAGGGATTGCAGTCCCTTGTGCATGAATCAATTGCCCTCCACTGTTGTGTGCACGACTTCATTGCCTCGTAAGATGCCATTCTTGTCAACTCTCAATATGAGTACTTCGACCTTCTCTATATTCTCGCAAGTAGTATCGATCGAAGGCGAATTGTGGGTGTCGATCGATGTCATGATGTTAATATCGATCGACGGTGAAGTATTGGTGTTGATCGATGCTCGCTTTTCTTTGCTAGCGATCACTGCTTGAAGGGTGTTCGACTGCCCTCGTAGACTTATGGATCGTGCGCCAATCAGCAGGTTCCTTTTTTGAAAAACCCAAAAATCCTCTCCTCATTGCTTCCTGGTACTAGTATGTACCTGAAACACAAGAAATTTTTAAACTAATATAGAAAAATACCTATACTTAATGAAACAAATTGAGTCTAATGGCGAATCCTTGCTCACGGCAACGACACCAAATTTGATGTAGCTTTTATTATGCACTCTCAAATTGACCCTATAAGCTACTTTTACTCTCTCAATTAAGAGGCTAGTTGTAGTACTTAGGGATCGAATCCACAGGGAGCGTGGGCACACAATAGACTATAGATGTTTAGATTAAACTAGGCAAACAGTTTATTAAAGAAGTAATAGTAAAGTAAGCAGGTGATTGGTTTGTTAACAATAAGATGAAATAGCTAGGCGTAGGGATTTATCAATCAATAGATTCAAAACACAAATCAAGGATGCTAAAGGATTTATAAATCAAATTCTAGAACTCAAATTCAATAAGTAAGTAATCCAGCTCTCGCATGCAATTACAAATCAGATGCCCAAGTTCTATGTTCCAGCTCTTGTATGCAAACATGGATCGAGCGTCGATCAATACGAATGCTTGGGTATCGATCGATACTACCTCAGACAAGCATTAACACACATATCAATAATGTTCAACTAGATCCTAGACCAACTCTTGATTCGCCAAGATATGTAATCCACACATGGCTCGGGTTCCGTTAATTAATTACACTCTTGTGTCTCTCAATTGTCCTATGATTTTAGGTTCAAGCAATGAGTCACACTCTCGTGCTATTCCACTACTCTAGATCCTAGTATTACAAGCCACCCTGGTGTAGAGATCTATAGATAACCTAGCAATCCTATGACTATCAGTTTGACATTAAGAAAATGAAATCCCTAAACCTAACAAGATGATTACTAAGACATGGAAGCAATAACACAAATCATAGTCTGAATAAATAATAGATATATAAATCAATATAAAACCAATGGAGTTCCAATAAATCTTTGAAAAAGAATTGATCTTCTCTTCAACAATGGCTTAGAAAACTATATAAATTAGGTCTAAACTCGTCCAGGGGTATTCTGGTAAATTTTGGTGTCTTCTGGGCTTAAGTCGGCCATAAAAATGTCGGGCCTGTCTTCTGGGATCACCGTCGATGGACACCAAGGTTGTGCCGTCGATCGACACTCATTCGTCTTTTCGATAGCTTCCTCTCCTGTCATAACTTTAGATCTAACCGTCCGCTGGGCCATAAACCGGTGACATTGGAAAGCTAACTCAAATCTCTATATTCTATCAAAATATTATCTCAATCGCACTTTGGGAAGGTCTTCATCCATAGCTAATCATCTGACACATCTTCGCAGTTCTACATCTCTTAAAAGCTTCAGAATCACCAAAATTCTCCAGAATGTACCTGAACCTGAAAATACTCTAAAACATACTCCAAACACATATAATAGACTTTAAATAGGGCTGATGTCATGGCACAAAAGTGGTAAATATCATGCCCTATCAATATCTAATCAAGATACCCTTTCGGCCCCATCTACTCCTAATAATAGGAATGCAGATCTCCTTGACAGACTCGCTCCTTACGAACACCAAAAATAGCTCTTTCGATACCCTTGCTAGTTCGAAGCAAACCCCCTGATTATCGCCATATCGTTTTTTGGTCTCAAACAACATCTGAGAAATGTTCCCGACCCCACTGGCTTCAGCAGAGCCTCGAAATAATCAGCGTCGAGATTCATGCCGCACTCAAAACTCAGGACCAAAATTCCGATAAGATGTTGCAAGCTTATAAGAGTGATTTATCTTATCGAAAGTCCAAACCGATCCAGGACTTAAACGATTACCCTCGGGATGGGAAATCAAAAATGACAACACAGCAGAAAAGTGTCTTAATACGTGAAGTAACCAACCAGAGAAGCATTAGCACATTCTCCAGCCCTTGGAAGTCGAAATTTTACCGAGTCCAGGACATGGCAGAAACGTCAGATAACGTCAAGATAGAAAGGACAACTGTGACTCGGACAACCAGGGGTCCTATTGGTACAAACTGGGGTGGATACCACGATTCTTGTGGATGAGCCTTTAAATTGCACGTATCCAGCCAATACGCATCGGTTTCCTCAGGATCAACGTTGTGTGCCATGAATTTTCTTTCGTGGAAACTCCACCATCCTGGGTACCAATGCTATCGGGGTCGAAGCAAGAAGGCAAAGTCTTGGCTGAAGATCTCTGGCTTGAAGACATGATCAAGAAAAATAAAAGAAAGAAATGAAGAGAAAGATCTTTCTACCTAAAGAGAAGTTCTTGTGGAATGAAGCAAGTAAAGAATTTGAAAACTTACTCTACATACTTATAGGCAAGAAAACTTACTATTCATCTTTGGACTTTCAGCCATTAATGCTGCCTAACTCACCTAACCTATCTAACCGCTCGCAAGAACATCACGATTCTAACGAGCTAGGGGGCTAACTGTTGGGGTCAAAATCGGTCACGACGAAATCAATGTCTGAATATTCCCGAAAGAACATTTGAAAAACAAAAAGTGCAGGAAACCACAACTGGAACCTTGTGCAAATTCAAAATGGATCGGAAAGAAAGTTTTCGGAAAGGATAATCGAGCAACAGAACGGCCAAATCAACCATTTCCAACCGGCCTGACGGCTAGTTGAACGGACCAAGCCCAACTCGCCATCAGGCAAGTTGGAGAATCTCGCCCAACACGCCTGATGGCAAGTTGGAGGGTCTCCATCCAACTCGCCATTAAGCGAGATGGGACTAGTCGACCAACTCGCCGTCCGGGGAGTTGGCATTGCTCGACCAAGTTTCCTGATGGCGAGTTAGACCGTGCCCATCCAACCCGCCATCAGGTGAATGGGACCAGCTTGACCAACTAGCCTTATGGCGAATTAGATTGTCTTCATTCAACTCGCCGTCAGGCGAGTTAGATCGACCATGACCAGCTCGCCATCAGGAGAGTTGGATCAGCAATATCCGGTTTGGTTCCGATCAATAGCTCTTTTTTACCTTGATCACATCATCTCTTGTTCTGTGTCTAATGGAATTATCATTGGAAATTTACAATAAAAATCATAAAAGACTTATCTTGTCGTATGAATTCAAATTGCTCATATAAAATGGCAACAATTGACTTAACACCAAATTTGCCTCAAGAATACGAGTGATTTGAACTATTTACAAAACCGACGTCGTACTGGAGGTTTTCTCTCGGAAAGATCGTAAAAACGTTTTAAGTCGAAAACGACCCAAAAGGGTATAAGACGCGACTATGAGCCCACTTATGGTTTTAAATGGGACTGAGCCTAAGGATACTATGACGGTTTATCTAAATTGTTTGCAGGAGAAGATAAATGTCTAGTCCGAAAGATAAATGTCAAGTTCAAGGGATAATCTAGAAGATCAAAGAAAAATGGAATATTTCTGCAAGGCTATAGCCACGACTCGGTGGTAGAAGAGGAAATATGGAACTGCCTTTAGAGGAGTATATAAGGAACACCAAGATAGAGAGTCAAGGAACACGAAAGACCCAGCAGAAAACTTAGCACTTAGAGCGTTTTAGGGCAATTTTACGTTTTCTATTCTTGAGTTGCGACTCAACTAGTTTAACAAAGTCTTAGGTGGTTAAACTAGGGAACTTGCCAACAGCTCTTGCGGCCGAGCCTTTACCTGTCGTAATGCTCATTCACAAATTCGGAATAAGACCTTCTTCACTCTCTCCTTTATCCGATTATTTACTTCCTCTGTTTTTATTTTCTGATTGCATTACGTTTGGCTTAGAAGAAATCCAGGACCTTTGGGAAAGTTGAGGTTTCTTGACTTACCTTATTTTGTGAAAATTGACAGTGTGAATTTCGGTTCCCACAATCAATAGCTCTAGGGTAATTTGAGCATGTATATATAATCTCCTTCTTGACTCTATAAAACTCAAGAAAAAAAAGATAAAAAAAAAACTCAAAATAAAATCAATTTCAGTAAACTTTCCCCAAACTTAAACAACACTTACAAGTGTTATTCAGCCTCATATTTGTGAAAAAATAAATCATATGGACAAAATCTAACAAGGAAAAACTGTATACCTTCTCGCTGATTCTGAGTGTCGATTGACATTGGGTGTGTTTATTGTTCTAGAAGGGTATAAATTTCCTAAACAATTAACTATAAAATTAACCCTTAATCCTAACACACAAAACAATACTCTTGCCAAGAGAGATAATGTGTAGTACTTAGAGATCGAATCCACAGAGAACAATGGCACACAATAGATTTCTTATTTCTAAAGACTAAGCTAGGTGATTATATATATTTTGGAAACAGGTAATCGGTTTAAGGAAATATTCCTTATTAGAAGGTGTAGATGCAATATAGAAATATGCTAGTAATGTAAATATGGAAATATGCTAATAATCTAACTAGATGTAAATGTAAATATGTTAGATCTAGGGTTTCAAGCTTCATGAATTATACATAATAAGATTGAAACCCCAGATCTAACTTATTAGAAGGTGTAGATGCAATATGGAAATATGCTGGTTATCGAAATATGGAAAAAATCTAACAATCTAACTAGATGTAAATGTAAATATATTAGATCTAGGGTTTCAAGCTTCATGAATTATAGGGAATAAAATGCATAGATATGTAAATATTCTAGCACTCAAATATTAACTATTTTTACCCTTTTAATGCTAACTCTCATATGCGAGCAAAAGGAAAGACCATCCATCGACGGCTAAGGCCTGATGTCGATCGACGGTGAAATCAGAAGGAAGTGTGAACGAGATTTGATACGTTCACCAAGCTAATTAGATCAGCTCTCGCATGCGCCTAAAAACCAATTTCAAAGGGGTCTATTTTGGCACAGAACCTACTCTCGTAGCCATCCATGTCCTACTTTCGAGATCCTAGTTAGCTACTCTAGAATGCAAGCATTAAGCACAACTCAATTGATGGATATTAACATAACGTAGCAATCCTACTTTTGGGCTAATCCATGATTTCTATCATTCAACCCTAAATTTAATTGGTAACTACTCAAACATAGTCAAAGTACTAATAATAATCTGAATATAATGCAAAGATAGAATATTGGGGTTCCAATACAAATATCCATAAGGAGTTCTGAATCTTCTCCCTAAATAAAGCCTAAAACTATAATGGACTGCTGGTGCACACAATATGCCTCTTGTCTCCCCAGCACACTTGCCTCCTTGCCCCCTTTTGTGGTGCAATACATAAAGTATAAATATAAAACCCTAAAACCTAGGTAAAAACTCGTCTAAGGGTAATCTTGTATCTTGTCTCTAACTTGGGCTTGAAATCGTCTGTCTTCGAATTGATCATCCAGTGACGTCAGATGTGAAACATCAATCAATCTTGATCATCTAACATCGGTCGACGCCAAGGTAGTGTCGTCGATCAACGACAGTCTTGTACTTCGACTCTCTCAATCATCAGCTACGTATTATTCTCCTCTAATGCTCCAAAAATCTCCAAGTATCTCCATATCTCTCCAAAACGTACACATGGACCTGTAAAGACTTTAAAACATAGCCTAGACACACATAATATACCCTAAATAGAGGCTATAACATGGCCTGAAACTGCTAAGAAATAGGCTATATCAACTCCTCTAGACTTAACCTTTTGCTTGTCCTCAACCAAACATGTCTGCGAAGATGTTTTAAAAAGCAAAGACTCACATAATATCTAAGTATAACAGCCACCTTACTTTGTTGCAGCCACATCCTATCAAGTCAATCACAAAGAAATTTATATACCATATCCTAGTATAGCACCCAATTCCATTCTACCAACAACTTAACGAATACTAGTCTGACTCGCCCTCTACTGATTTCATTTCTTTGCATAAAATAAAAGTGCAGGCTTTACCTTGGGAGTATCGATCAAAGGATATATGGACTCTTACCCCTGCAAGTATCTGAACACACAGGTAGCCTTATCTGCTTCCTTTCCTCTCTCTCTTCTCACTTCTTCTTAGTCAATGTCTCCCTTCTTTTGAGGGTACCATTTTATTTTTTTAATTGATTGAGATATTTGGATATTCTTCCATGAATCAAGCCGTAATTGTTTTTGCCACCAGATCCTGATCACTTCTTTTTGACCTTTTTCTCTTTCTAGGATCATATGAATCAAGCTTTAATGGTTGTAGCCACCAAATCCTGTTCGATTACTTTTTCACTCTGAAGGGGAGAGAGAGGGGAACCAGAAGCACACACACTTTTACCTCCAGACTTGTAGAAGGAATCCGATCCAATGTATACCAAATCCCAAGGAAGCAAATAATGTCAAGAGTAGTGTTGGAAATTAGCTTTGGCTCCTTCAAACTTTCTACGCAAGTGTGATATAGTGGCAGGAAGATCCACTTCGGTATCTCTAGTAATCTCTGCAAACAACCTTCTACGAATGGTGCTAAAGTGTGGTTAGTCAATAATAAATTTTGATCTTAGTCCTCTTCTTGACTCGATAAAAAGTTTTGAAAAACTTATATATTGATAGTAAATAAAACTCAAAAACAATAAAATAGCATTAGCGAACCACCCCAGACTTAAATTACACTGTCTCCAGTGTAACCCGTCCCGGATTGGTTAGGAAAAATCAAATCATAAGTAAATAGCTTAAGATTGAACTCGATAACTCTCTCTGTAAGAGAGTGTTGATCGATGGTAGGCGGGTGTGGTCCATCGATGGTCGCGATCCATTGTCAACTGATGGTGCATGTATGGTGTTGATCAATGGTTATTTAAGCAGTTTGTAAAAACGAAGTAAAACTCAAAATAAATAGTAGTATTAAAAGCTAAATAAAAACTTACTAAACAGTGCGTTGCCTCCCACTTAGCGCTTGGTTATAGTCTTAAGCTCGAAGTTTTGAACTTATTGACTAGAATGGAGGTGGATCAACACTTGGAAACAAATGTCTACATCTTCTTTGTTCTTCTGAAACCATGTACCAACGAAGCTTCTCATTGCTTCCTCTCCTCCGCCTTTCTCTGTCTTTATGATCTCCTTAGTAACTTCCACTTAATGCATTCTCCTTTGTAGATTCTCAATATTGCGCTGTAGCATTCTAAGTCTGGCAGCTGTAGTTTCTGATGTAACCTCTAATTTCTGAGAAATATCTTCTTTCATCAGGCTCTGAGAAAAAGCAATCTCATTGAACATGTCTTCTAATTGTTTTTCGACTACACACTTCTGTCTGTCAAAATCAGTTTCGATCGATAGCATGATGCTTCCGTTGATTGATGTCACTCTATCTGGTCCACTCGCATGCAGTCTTTGAACAGTATCCAAAATGTGCTTCATCTCATCCATGTGTTTAGTCAAACCGGTGAGGCATTTGTATATAGGATATTAGACATCATTAAGCCTCCTATAGAAATCATCTAATGACATCTCTTGAGCTTTGTAGATCTCATTCACAATATCGTCAATCTCTTTTCTGTTGTATGTCTTTGGTTTCTCCCTAGACATACCGATCTTTGCTGCATGTTTAGGTAAACATATGTAGCTGTACTCAAACATAGTATCTCTCTCTCTAGAACTGCCTTGATATCTTCTTCTTGCACATTCACAACTGTTCTGTCTAGAGCTCGTGCATTACCATTCTCATCTCTGTAGATGCCACACTCATCTTTCTTTTCCCAAAAGAAAATTCTTCTGCCATCAGCATCAAAAGCTCTCGTTCCATACTCTACGCGACCGTCTATCAGTAGGGGATTTATCCAACTGATCGGTCCTGAAATTTCTGAACTAAAGGGGTTAGATGTACAGAAACCATCTGGTTTTCGTTTGATGTCGTTCAATAGCCAAGATATGCCGACGATTGATGCTCTAGGGCCCACTCTCGCGTTCATTACCCAGCCATCTTCTTCTTCCAGTGCTAGGCTGCGAGACACAATCAACTCTTCCTCTCTGTAATCTGAATAGTATTCTTCGTAAGCTCTACCGTATCCATAGCTCTTGAATTACCATCTGGATCTCTCATAATACCGAACTTATCTGGTTGTAGATAACCATATTCCCTTTTGCGTTTTGCAATTGAATCTCGGTTGGTTTCTGCTTCCTTCTCATTATTGATCGATGGTGTATGGTTGCCGTCGATTGATGTCGATTTCATGGGTTGATGGGAAACATGAAAAACACCAGCCTCTTCCATAGCAACAATATTAATTTATTTCTGTGTCTTTGTAGTCCTCGTCGTACTCGATGTAGCCTGTGTTGTAATCGAAGCCTCCATAGTAGGTGTTGACTTGTTTGGATGTTTGATTGTCGATCGATTCGATAGGGTGGGCGTCGATCGATTGTCAAACTGTAAGGCCGTCGATCGATATGTTGGGTGTGGTGTCGATCGATGCTCCTTCTTCCGATTCGTCACCAAACTCGTAATCGTAGAAGCATGTGGCCACAACCTCTCTGTATCATTGCAAAATTTATCAGGGTAGCCTTGTTCTTATTCTTTGCAGGCTCATATAAAATATTTTGATCAATTAAAGATAGACACAACTTGTTTAACTTCATATCGCATATGGCTCCCACAATAGCCATGAATGCTCTCCCAAGTAGTAGAGAAGAGTTCCAATCTATCCTAATGTCTATCACATGAAAGTCTGTTGGAACCAAGGTATTGTTCATCTGCACTAGAACATCTTTTACCATCCCTCATGAGTTCACTCTTGGGCAGTCTACGAATGTAAAAGAATCGTTGGGGGTTCCACTTTCAGGTCCAAATCCTCTGCCATAGACTTTGGCATAATGCTCACTAAAGATCCACTGTCACAAAGGGCGTTGGGATATTTGTTTCCTTTGATAAAGCATGGAACCACGAATTTTTCGGGATCACTTTTCTTCTTCAGACAGCTCCTCTGCTTCATCTTCTCTCTGAGGTGATCCAACATTATCTCTATTTCATCATCTGTCTCCCTTGTTTCCCTGAAAAACATCCACAATCTTTGAGTATAATAAGCTTCATCAAAATAAATATGAAAGGAATTTTAAAAACTCTTTTTGAAAAGTTGTATATCTCCTTTTCATTGGCTTCTTCGCGTTGATGTTTTGGGATCTTTTCCCTCCTCTTTGAGTGTCCCTCATTTTCTCTAATAGCTTCAGATGTGTCTGTATTCTGTTATGAGACTGTCATGGTCGGACGTACAATCAAACTTGCATTGAGGTTTGGTAGCCGAACCGGGTTTCTCTCCATAGAATTTTCCACATGAAAGTGGCTGTCTTGGGGTTTCACTTCTTGCCAGAAATCCTCATCAATTAATGCATTGACGTGGTGCCCTTGCCCAGTCTCCATCTTCTCCTTACTCAGGCTCTCATGTCTCCTAATGGTCTCACTTGTTTGCATCACTTCGTTCTCCAACTTCTTCACATGGGTGCTGAGATTTTCAAACTTGGTGTTGAGGTTGAGGTAAAGACCATCTATCTTTCCATTGAATTCCATAGTTACCTTCTGCTGTCCCTCTAAGACTCTATCCATTGCTTCAATCTTGCTTCCTTGAGTTTCTGGAGGAGGATTTTGGTAGTAGGAAAATCCATATGTCCTATCGTTTTTGAAGGGCTTTCGCTGTGAACTTTGATTAAAGTTACTCTTTTGACAAGCACCATAGGAATTCCTGCTGAAACCTAGATTTCCTTGTCTCTGGAAACCATTCCCATCGATGTATTTCACATCGTCTTCTTCAATCTCATCTTCTCTAGAATCTATTGCTTCTACCTCTGCAAAAGTAACCTTTTTTCTGAAAAAATTCTGGAGACTATCCAGCTTTGCTTTTACCTCTTCAATCCCCTCCTTGCTTATCGTTGGAGTTGATTTCTTCCTCTCAAAATCAGTTTTCTTGGTACTGTTGCTAGATGCCAGATTCTTTATCAATCTTGTAGCTTCTTTAGGGCTCCTAGTGCTGAAATTTCATTCACTAGCTGTGTCCAAAGCCATCTGATACTGCATTACAATACCTTTGAAGAAAGTGCTAAGAAGTTGCACTTCGTTGAACCCATGATGTGGACAGTCTCTTTGGTATGACTTGTATCTGACCCACGAGTTTCTGAAAGACTCTGAAGGCTCTTGTGAAAAAGTAGCAATCTTGCTCCTCAGATCTTTTACTCTTGCGTCATCAAAGAAGTACGCAAGAAAGCGTTCTTAATTTCAGTCCAGGATGTTAGAAATCCTGGTGGTAGTTGCTTAAGCCAATATGAAGCTTCTCCAGCAAGTGAGTACTTGAAGAGCTTACAGAAAAGATAGTCTCAGGTACCCCATTGGCTTTAATAGCAGTCACTAGATCCTCAAATCGCTCCAGATGATCCATAGGGTGTTCGTGTCGCAACCCATGGTAAGGTGTATGCGCTACAAGTCCGAAGTAGGAGGGCGTGATTTCAAAATCATTTCTCTGAAAAGTTGGAGGACGAATGTCGGATCTGTTGGCGTAGTACTGGTCTGGACAGTTGTAGTCAACCAGTGTTCTTTGAGAAGCTTGGGTGTTAGCTTCAGGTTGAGCTATTGCAGCGTCTGCTTCTGCTTCAGGGATTATAGTCCCTTGATCGTCTATCCTTTGACCTGCTGTGTTACGCAGATGGCCGTTGAGGTCATGCAAGTCTCCATTCTCATTATGAACAACAATTATAGGCGCAACCATCTGAACTCGTCTGATGTCGTCGATCGATGCGGATGAGATGTTGTCGATCGATGCTAAGTGATCAATATCGGTTGAAGCTAGAGATTTGGTATCGATCGATGGTTGAGTTCTGATGTCGGTTGATGCTGTTCGTAAAGACGTATCGGTTGATGGTTGAGTTCTGTTGTCGGTCGATGTTATCCGTAAAGATGTATCGGTCGATGCTGAAGGTATGTCGTCGACCGATGCGTGTTGTCTTTATTTGCGGATCGTGCGTTCGAGTTGCTGTGTGTCAGAGAACAGTAAGTCTTGTCTTTTGTTGCTCCTGGTACTCTTTTGCATGCACCTGAAAAACAAAGAAAAAGAAAAATCAGTAACCTTGAAAGTAACAAACCTAGACTAAGTCCTAGGCGATCAATGTTCCCCGGCAACGGCGCCAAATTTGACGTGTATGTGTTTTTATGTTTTAATAGGGTAATAATATCCTAAACAAACAGCAGTCAAATTAACCCTTGTTTCTAACACACAATACAATAATACTCTTGTCAAGAGAGATCAGGTGTAGTACTTAGGGATCGAATCCACATAGATCAATGGCACACAATATATTTCTTATTTCTAAAGGCTAAGCAAGATAACTATATATATTGGTAGCAAGTAATCAGGTCAAGGAAATATTCCTTATTAGAAGGTATAAATGCAATATGAAAATATGCTAATAATGTAAATATGGATATATGTTAGTAATATAAATATGAAAATATGCTAGTAATGTAAATATGGAAATATGCTAGTAAAGTAAATATGGTAATATAAATATGAAAATATGCTAGTAATGTAAATATGGAAATATGCTAGTAATGTATATATGGAAATTTGCTAGTAATGTAAA
Organism: Moricandia moricandioides; assembly: GCA_905132885.1. Classification (NCBI taxonomy): domain Eukaryota; kingdom Viridiplantae; phylum Streptophyta; class Magnoliopsida; order Brassicales; family Brassicaceae; genus Moricandia; species Moricandia moricandioides. The sequence goes on from CAJHQQ010000228.1 coordinate 128,942, forward strand.
TATGGAAATATGCTAGTAATGTAAATATGGAAATATGCTAGATCTAGGGTTTCAGGAAAGTGGATTATAGTAGATAGAATTTAAAAGTATTTAATCATAGAACTCGAAATCTAATTTAAAAGATACCAGCTCTCGCATGCGCGCCTAATCTATTGAACAAGTCTAATGTCTCAGCTCTCGCTTGTTGACACGGAATGACCGTCGATCGATTGCAATGATCCTGCGTCGATCGATGGTTTCTTGAATCAAGCGTTATGACCTAGTTTGATAAGTTCACTAGATTGACTAAATCAACCCTCATTTTTTTCTTGCAACCTAGCTCAACAGAATAAATTCCGGTAGTAGACCATGCTCTCGTTTGCGCCTAACTATTCTATTATCAGGGTACTAGTTAGCTACTCGAGAACACAAGCAATAAGCAGAATTCTATTAATAGATCTAATAAGGACCTTAACAATTCTATTGTTTGGGTAATCCATCAGTACCAATGATAAACCCTAAACCTAGTTGATGACTACTCAGACATAATTAAAGTAAGAAGAATCTGAATAAAATGAAATGATAAAATAATGGGTTTCAAATAACACTTAGAATATACTAGAAAATGCTAGCACACTTAGACAATACTAACTAAAAGAAAACAAGAACACCTCCTCTGGTGCAAGACATAAAGTATAAATAGAAAACCCTAAAGTCAAGGTCAAAACTCGTCCAAGGGTACTCTTATAATCTTGTGTCATGAACTGGACATCGATCGATGGCAGATGTTCAACATCGATCGATCTTGGTCATGTAACATCGGTTGACGCCTACGTTGTAACGTCGATTGATGGTAACCTCGGAGTTCGACTCTCTTCAATGACCAGCTACGGATTATTCCTCTCCAAATGCTTCAAAAGCTCCAAAAGCTCCAAGTATCTCCATATATCTCCAAAACGTACCTGGACCTGTAAAGACCTCAAAATATAGCTTAGACACACATAATAGACCCTAAATAGAGCCTATAACATGGTCTAAAACTGGTAATAAATAGGTTATATCAACAGCCAATTTCAAGCCCAAGTTAGAGACATGACACAAGATTACAAGATTTCCCCTGGACGAGTTTTGACCTTGACTTAAAGGTTTTATATTTATACTTTATGTATTGCACTAGAAAGGGGGTGTTGTGTGTGGTGTGCTGGTGCCTAGGTTTGTGGAAAAATGTTTGTATGCACCAGCACCGCATCATAGTTTTAGGGTTTATTTAGGGAGAAGATTCATAACTCCTTAGGGAGATTTTTATTGGAACCCCAATATTTTATCTATGCATTATATTCAGATTTATTATTCTTACATTGATTATGTCTGAGTAGTTACCAATTAGATTTAGGGTTGAATGATAGCAGTCATGGATTATCCCAAAAGTAGGATTACTAGGTTAAGTTAATACCTATCAATTAAGTTGTTCTTAATGGTTTCATTCTAGAGTATCTAACTAGGATCTCGAAAGTAGGACATGGACGACTACGAGAGTAGGTTCTATGCTAGAATAGACTCCATTGAACTTGGTTGTTAGGCGCCTGCGAGAGCTGGTCTAATTAGCTTGGTGAACATATCAAATCTTGTTCACACTTCCTTCTGATTTCACCGTCATTCGACATAAGGCCTCAGTCGTCGATCGATGGTCTTTCCTTTTGCTCGAATAGGAGAGTAGGAGTTAAAAGGGTCAGAATAGTTAATATTTGAGTTCTAGAATGTTTACATATATGTGCATCTTATCCTCTATAATTTATGAAGCTTGAAACCCTAGATCTAACATATTTACATTTAAATCTAGTTAGATTAATAGCATATTTCCATATTTACATTATTAACATATTTCCATATTTACATTACTAGCATATTTCCATATTGCATCTACACCTTCTGATAAGGAATATTTTCTTAAACCAATTACTTGTTGTCAATATATATATATATAATCACCAAGCTTAGTCTTTAGAAATAAGAAATTTATTGTTTTATTGTTCTCTGTGGATTCGATCCCTAAGTACTAGACCTGATCACTCTTGGCAAGAGTGTTGTGTTGTGTGTTAGGATTAAGGGTTAATTTGATAGTTATTTGTTTAGGATATTTATATCCTGCTAGAACAATAAAAATATATTGATGTCAATACCCCGTCATAACATTGATGGGCTCAATTTCGTATGGAATCGCAAGTGGGTCTTTAGTCGCATCCTAGACCTCTTTGGGCCGTATTTTGACTTAAACGTTTTATGATTTCTTCGGAAGTACGTTTAATGATACGACGTCACTTTAGAAAGGAAGTTCACACTTCTCGTATAGTTTAGACAACTGTGGTGTTGAGTTAACCGATGCCATTTATCGATAATCATGAACTTCATTCGGGAAAGTGAGTCGTTGTGGTTTTTATCAAAAATTCCAACGGTAACTCCGATTGAGACGAAAAGAAGAGCCTTTCGATCAAGATTTGATATAGAAGCCAATGAGTGTGGTCTCACTCGCCATATGGCGACCCATACTTGGAGAGTTGAGGTCATCATATGGAATTCCAGTCTTTGAAAGGTCAGGTTGCCATATGGCGACCCGGACTCAGAGAGTCTAGGTTGCCATATGGACACCCAAAATCATAGAGCCTAGGTCACCATATGGCGACCCGGACTCGGAGGGCCTAGTTTGCCATATGGCGACCTGGACTCGGAGGGTCGAGGTCGCCATATGGCGACCCAAACTGTGTGGGTCGAGGTTGCCATATGGTGACCCGGATCGTATGAGTTCCGGTCACCATATGGCGACCCAAACCGTATGAGTTCCGGTCACCATATGGCGACCCAAACCGTATGGGTCGAGGGTTCCATATGGAGACCCGGATCATATTGGTTCAGGTCGTCATATGGCGACCCTGACCGTATGGGTCGAGGTCACAATATGGCGACCCAGATCGTACAGGTTCAGGTTGCCATATGGCGACCTGGATTGTACGGATTAAGGTTGCCATATGACACCCGGATTGTACAGGTTGAGGTTGCCAAATGGCGACCCGTAAACTTGGTGTGTAGGTCGCCATATGGCGACCCTTACCTTGCATGTGTGGTTTGATGTATGGCGACCCGTGCTTTGCTGGTGTGGGTCGCCATATTGCGACCTGGTTTACTAATGGAGACCCGGGTTTGTATTCTCGAGGTTGCCATATGATGATCTTGGTTTGAGGTTCTTTTGTTCCTTATCGAAATATTCTTTTGATAATTTATTTCTTGAAATGGTAACCATAATCGATGATTTCGAGATAACCATTTTTTACCCCAACACCCGGTTGGAGGTTGGGGCGCTCTCCGAATCCGACCTTTCTCTATCTCCTCTGGTTCTCGAGTCCCCGTTCCTCAACGAAAGTATTCTCTCTTGAATCAACTCATATGGGTCTAATGTCGGTTTAATAGATCCCGCAACAGCAATCAACCTTCAGACCTCGAACCCTTCTCTTGAGGATGTTGCGAGAAGACGACCCAATGATCCCTCAGCTATTCTTGTGTCGAATTCTGGCGAGGAGAAGGGCTATGGTGCCTTGGCGGAGGAAGAAAGTTCAGGTCCTGAGGGGACATGAGGGGACCTGAGCTTAGGGCCGATTGGACCGTTAGAGAGTGACAAAGCCAGGCCCATGAGCGAGGAAGCGGGAGAGATTGAGAGTGCGGATACTTCTAGGATGATGAAGGAGGCACTACTGAGTCCTTCTGGGAAGGATGGTCGGACCGGCGAGGGAGATTCTGACGGAGCTCAAGATTAGCTCGTTATGTTGTTGTTGTTCTTCTTCCTTTTGACGTTTCATGGGCCCTTCGAGGCCAGTTGTATGTTGCAAATGCTCTTAATGAAAGGTTTTTATTGCCATAACCATATCTCGTGTACCAAAATCCCACTAAGTCGTTTTATAAGACTTAGGGTTTGTGTTCTTTTACTATTACTCGAAATAATTCGTTTAGTCAGTTATCGACGAGAGTTGTCAATATGTTTAATTGTCGGGCCTTTTTTAAAAAAATTTCCCAACACTTAATTTTATTTGAAGTAACTGGTTTGGTCGTTTAGACGACAAGAGTCATCATTGAGTTCCTGTGTTGGATCGATTGTAGGAATTTATTTTACGGACAATAACGGTTCTCGTTCCACTTCGAAGTAATCTTTCGATCTTTGGTTGGCCAAAACTTAGACGAAACATTATCAAAGGGAACAAAAATTATTGGCTCATTTTGTCAGAAATTGACATGGTTGGGATCCTCGGATACGTGTCTGATCAGGACGTATTCGTTTGTCGGATCCAAGTGCTGATACGTGACCCGAAGCTCAGCATATTTTGCCCTTCCCGGTTGTTAGCATCGTTATCTTTGGGAAGTATCTCGTTGTAACGAGTAAAAGTGACTATGAGATGTATTTACGCGTCTCCACAGTCTATTTTACTCGTCTCTGCCGGTCTGCCTCGTTGCTGAAACGTTTCCTCAAGAGGGCTTAGAATTAGTAGGTTTTGGTTGTAGATGGACCCTATTGGGCTGCCTATGTTGGATAATTCCAAATATAAAAAGGAAATAGTCTTTAGATAAAGGGAAGTTTACCTAAAGATAGGAATAGGAAAATTGTTATTCCAATAGAGTTTAGGAGTTGTCTAAACCTATATAAAGATACGAGGATCCTTAGGTGTTAGCTAAGAGATTCAAGAGACAGATTTAGTTTTTGTGCAAGGTTTTCTAAATCAATAAGAAGGGCAGTTCTTATACTCTGTTTTCTTTAATTGGTATCAGAGCTTACGTTACGTTACGGACAAGGTAGGGTTGTTTGATCAAGCACGATGACAAACCCAACTGAAGAACCGTCGCAGGCTCGAGTAGGAGATGCGGTGATTGGTAAGAATTTGAAGAACCCTATGCTTTCATCAACAGACTATACAGTTTGGTCAATGAGAATGAAAGTAATTCTACGGGTTAATGATGTCTGGGAAACGATCGAGCCAGGATCAACGGACATGAAGAAGAATGATATTGCAACTGCGTTACTTTTCCAATCGATCCCTGAAGCTTTAATCTTGCAAGTAGGAGAGCAAGATTCATCGAAGAAATTGTGGGATGCAGTAAAGGCAAGACACTTAGGAGCTGATCGAGTGAGAGAAGCTCGACTCCAAACACTTATGGCTGAATTCGAGAGACTTAAGATGAACGAGGGAGAAGGCATAGATGAGTATGCAGGAAAAATCTCGGGTATAGTATCGAAATCAGCTTCTCTAGGCACAATTGTTGAAGAATCCAAAGTTGTGAAAAAGTTCTTAAATGGACTACCTGGAGGGAAATACATACATATCGTAGCATCACTTGAGCAACTCCTAGATCTTAATTCAGTAAGCTTTGAAGACATAGTGGGAAGATTAAAAGCTTATGAGGAGAGGGTACAAGGTGAAACAAAGGAAGGAGAACAAGGGAAGTTGATGTATGTGTCGAATACAAAGTTTAATCAAGAAAACTTTAACAACAATCAAGGACCACGGGTTGGAGCTGATAACCAGAACAAAAGTGGAGGATCTTATCGGGGCAGAGGCAGAGGAGGTTATAGAGGAAGAGGTAGAGGAAGATACAGTACACAGTACCGAGAAAAGGACAATACAAACAACCATGACAAAACCAGGAAAGATCACACAAAAGTCCGATGCTGGAGATGTGATAAACTTGGACACTTTGTCAACCACTGTCCAGACAGACCCCAACGAGATCAGGAAGCAAACATGGCTGAGACTCAAGAAGCAGATGCATTGTATATGCATGAAACTGTGTTCTTAAATGAAGAAAAAATATTCCCAAAGAACTTAGAGACACATGAGAAGGATTCTTGCATATGGTACTTAGACAATGGTGCAAGCAATCACATGACGGGAAACAAAACATTCTTCACAACACTAGATGAGACCGTGAATGGAAAAGTGAGATTTGGAGATGGATCTCAAGTTGATATAGTAGGTAAAGGAGCAATTACTTTGGTAGGAAAGTCAAGGGAGAAGAGACTACTAAAGGATATCTACTATATACCAAGCCTAAAACACAATATCATTAGCCTTGGACAGGTGACAGAGAATGGCTGCGAAGTGAACATGAAAGGTAGCACTCTGGTCTGGCTAGATCCGCAAGGAAACATGTTGGCAACGGTCACAAGATCAGCAAACAGGTTATACAAGACACCTATAGAGATCTATACGAGTAGATGTCTGCAAATAGAAAGTGTTGATCTCTCACAAACATGGCATGCTCGACTTGGACATGTGAGTCAAGGAGTAATGAAGAACATGGTTGATAAGAAGATGGTGGAAGGTATGCCGCAGATCACACACAGTGAGAACGTGTGCAAGACATGTCAAGTTGGGAAGCAAACAAGAGGAATTTTTCCAAGCAAGTCAACTTATCGTGCAGCAAAAGTTTTGGAATTAGTCCACGGGGATTTGTGTGGACCAATCTCACCACCAACTCCTTCAAAGAAGCGGTATATCTTTGTCTTGATAGATGATTGTTCAAGATACATGTGGTCACTACTGCTACATGAGAAGAGTGAAGCATATGAGAACTTTAAGAGGTTTAAAGTATATGTAGAAGCACAGTCGAAGAACACAATCAAGAGCCTGCGGACTGATAGGGGAGGTGAATTCACTTCTCTGGAATTCAACAGGTTCTGTGAAGACAATGGAATACATCGACAGCTTACTGCACCATACACACCTCAACAGAATGGTGTGGTCGAGAGAAGAAACCGAACGCTGATGGAGATGACTCGAAGCTTGCTCAAAGGTATGAGAGTTCCGAATCATCTATGGGGAGAGGCAGTTCGTCACGCAACGTACATTATAAATCGTGTACCAACAAAGGCGTTAGCTGGCCAGACACCATACGAAAGCTACTTGTCCAGAAAACCTAACATTGAACACTTAAGAGTTTTCGGATGTGTTGCTTACACAAAGATCAACGGACCAGGATTGAAGAAACTTGATGATCGTGCAAAAGAGGTAATAAACTTAGGAACTGAACCAGGTTCTAAGGCTTATAGACTCTATGATCCAAAGACAAACAAGATAGTTGTGAGCCGTGATGTCACATTTGATGAAAAGAAAGAGTGGGATTGGACTCAAGATGATATGAAAGGTGAAGAACCTGGGTCGTTCTCTGTTTTACAAAGTGATTGGATTATAAACAGAGCACAAAACCAAGTTGAGATAGATACTCACGAACCTGTTCAAGACGATCATCACGTTGAACAAGCAGGATCAGAGAATGGATCCGAAGCTGGAGAAGAAGATGAGACAGATGGTAATGAAGACACATCACCAGTTATAGAACCAGAACATCAAGTAGTACCTCAAGTAGTAACAAGAACTGGCCGAGTTGTTTCTAAGCCAAAGAGACTCGAAGACTATGTTCTATTAGCTGAGATCGAGGGAGGTAAACTGTTTTTCTCAGTAGAAGGTAAACCAGAAAATTATAAAGAAGCAGCAATGATGAAAGAATGGATTGATGCTATGATTTCCGAACTCGAGTCTATCTTGAAGAATAAAACATGGGTGTTGGTCGATAAACCGAGTGGTGTAAGACCAATTGGGTTGAAGTGGATATTCAAGATCAAGAGAAAAGCTGATGGTACTGTGGTTAAATATAAAGCCAGATTGGTTGCTAAAGGTTATGTGCAGCAGCAAGGGGTAGACTTTGAAGAAGTGTTTGCACCTGTAGCACGTCTAGAAACAATTCGACTTCTGATATCTTTAGCAGCAAGCAATGGATGGGAGATTCACCATTTAGATGTTAAAACTGCCTTCTTAAATGGAGAATTACAAGAGGAGGTATATGTTACACAGCCTGAAGGATTTGAGAAAAAGGGACAGGAGAACCGAGTGTACAAGCTGAACAAGGCACTGTACGGGTTGCGTCAAGCTCCGCGAGCTTGGAACTTGAAGCTGGACAGCACACTCAAAGACATTGGTTTCTCAAAGTGCAGAAAGGAACCATCCGTGTATCAAAAGAAAGTGAAGAAAGATCTCCTAGTCGTGGCCATCTATGTTGATGACTTGTTCATCACAGGTACATCTGTTCAAGCTATAAAGCAGTTTAAAGACGACATGGGTCGGAGATTCGAGATGTCTGACCTTGGGAAGCTGTCATATTACTTGGGGATAGAAGTAATGCAGAGAAGCGATGGCATAAGCCTTAAGCAAGAAGGGTATGCAGATGGGATCATGAATGATAACTCAATGGAGACGTGTAACTCAACGATAGTACCGATGGATGCAAACATACATATGTCGAAGGCTGATGAAGAAGAAGAGATCGATGCTACAAGGTACAGAAGAACGATTGGATGCCTAAGGTACTTACTACATACTCGACCGGATCTCGCATATAGCGTTGGTGTGTTAAGTCGTTATATGCAGAATCCTAAAGTCTCTCATGGACAAGCACTCAAACATGTTCTAAGATATGTAAAAGGAACCACGAAGCACGGTTTGTATTTCAAGAGAGATGGAACAAAAAAGGTAGTAGGCTACAGTGACAGTAGTCACAATATAGATGTTGATGATGGGAGAAGTACCTCGGGTCATGTGTTCTACTACGGATCATCTCTGGTCACATGGACATCACAAAAACAGCCTACAGTCGCATTGTCTTCGTGCGAAGCTGAATTCATGGCTGCAACAGAAGCTGCAAAACAAGCTATATGGCTAAAGGAGCTCTTGGGCGAGATTCTAGGCAGAGAAAATGAAAGGGTCACGCTCAGGATTGACAACATGTCGGCTATAGCCTTAACCAAGAACCCAGTATTCCATAAAAGAAGCAAGCACATACTTTCCAAGTACCATTTCATACGAGAGTGTGTGGACAACCAGCTGATCGAGGTTGAACACGTACCTGGTGTTGAACAGAAGGCGGATATATTGACTAAGCCATTGGGAAGAAACAAGTTTCAAGAGATGAGAAGGTTGATTGGAGTACAAGAAATCGATACACCCAAGATTCATGTTGGAATTAAAGGGGAGAATGTTGGATAATTCCAAATATAAAAAGGAAATAGTCTTTAGATAAAGGGAAGTTTACCTAAAGATAGGAATAGGAAAATTGTTATTCCAATAGAGTTTAGGAGTTGTCTAAACCTATATAAAGATACGAGGATCCTTAGGTGTTAGCTAAGAGATTCAAGAGACAGATTTAGTTTTTGTGCAAGGTTTTCTAAATCAATAAGAAGGGCAGTTCTTATACTTTGTTTTCTTTAGCCTACGTACCCTGGGAGGGGATCAAGCCATCCGTAGTTCGTTTTGATCGAGTGAAAGTTGCCATGAGGGCTCATTTACATGTTTTGTGTTGGGTAAAAGTGGCCTGCAAGCGCATTTACTCGGTTTATTTTGGTTGGGTAAAAGTGTCCTTGCGGGCGCATTTCCTTTGTTTTTTTTACGTAGAAGGGAAAGGTTTTTGTCCGTCTGGATGTTTCCTAAGTATAGAAATTATTAAGGTTCTTCAAGTTCCATGATCTCGGTACGGCGTCCCCTTGCGACGTTTCTAATCGGTAGATGCCGGGTTGGACAACTTGGGTGATTTTGTAAGACCCTTCCTAGTTTGCACCGAGTTTTCCTGCCTGCCACTCCTTAGTGTTTTCAAACAATATGCGTAAGACTAGGTCGCCGAGATCGAGAGGACGCGACTTAACACCTTTGTTGTAGTAGCTTTCTATTTGGTGTTAGTAGTTTTGAATTTGGAGCAGGGCTTGATCACGCCTTTCTTCGACTTGGTTTAAGGCGTCAAGAAGCATGTTGCGATTCAGGCCATCGAGGTGGGGAATCTTTCCCCTGCTTAGACTGGTGACGTTAACTTCTACTGGAGCCATCGCTTCAACTTCGTATGCTAAGGAGAAGGGTCTTTAGTCGCTCCTCGAGGGGTTTTTCGGTGTGACCACATGACTTCATCGAGTTTGTCGACCAACGATGTTTTTTCATGCCGTCGATTATGAGCTTGTTCGAAGACTCGGCCTGACCATTTCCTTGTGGGTATCAGGGTGTTGAGGCTCTATGTCCCGTTATCTGAAACAATTTTGTAGGGCAAGCCGTGTCGGCATATGATATTTTTCCAAACAAAATTGAGCTTCTTTGTCAGTCGTTGAACTTCCTTTCTATTCTTCAGGCTGGGAAGATTGAGTATAGCGGAGATCTGTTTTGGGTTAGCCTCAATCACTCTCTGCGTGACGATATAGCCGAGGAACTCACCCGACATGACGCCAAAGGTGAATTTAGCTTGATTTATCTTCATGTCTTAATCATTGAATGTATGGAAACAACTTTCAGATGGTCGAGATGGTCTGTCGCGTGGAGCGATTTCACCAGCATATCATCGATATAAATTTCCATAGAGGTTCCCAGATTGGTGGCGAAGATACGATTGATTAGTCGCTGGTAAGTCGCACCTTTGTTTTTCAGGCCGAAAGGCATAACCTTGTAACAGTATGTCCCTCGGTCAGTTATAAAATCTGTCTTCTCTCGATCGTCGGGGTGCATCATGATCTGCTTGTACCCCGAGAAAGCGTCTATGAAAGTATGGATCTCGTTTCCAGATGTCGATTCGACTATCCTGTCGATATGGGGGAGTGGATAGCTATCCATTGTACATGCCTTGTTTAGATCGTTGAAGTCAACGCAGACGCACCACTTCCCGTTCTTTTTCTTGACCACCACTGGGTTTGCTAGCCACTCTGGGTGACGGACCTTTGTGATCGAGCTGGCTTCAAGTAATCACTCAACTTCTTCGTATACAGGTTTTGATCTTTCTGGACCGAGGTTTCGTCGCTTTTTCCTGACAGGCTTGAAGGTGGGGTCCATGTTTAGTTTGTTTGTAATGATGGATGGATTGATTCGGTGCATGTCTGATGTTTTCCAGGCGAACGTCGATGCATTTTGTCTAAGGAAGGCGACAATCTTGCCTTGTAGTTCATCAGGCAAATACATACCGACCCTGATAACTTTGCTCGGATCGGTGTCATCGACGGCCACCTCAAGAATTTCTTCTTTCTGCGGGTAGGATTTGTTGATCTGGGCCCATTTGTCGGTGGGTTATGAGACCGAGTTTAAACGAGACGTCGACTGTTGTAGCTTGACGGTGGCGATTAAGAGATTCCTTTTGGCTTGCTGATCTTCTTGCAGCGTTTGTATTTGTCCGTCTGGGCCCGGGAATTTAACGCCCTGGTGATAGGAGGATGAAACTGCTTTCATCGAGTATATCCATGGGGTTCTGAGGATAACATTATACAGATTTTTTGTGCTTGTAACGGAGAACTTGACTGTGCGAGTGACTCCACATGCATACACAGGAAGACGGATCATCCCTAGCATCAACTCAGAAGACCCATTGAAGCCAGTCATGGATCAAGAAGAGGGCTTCATGTCGTGCAGGTCAATCCCCATTTTATCCAGGGTTTCATGGAATATGAGATCGACCGAGCTGCCGGTGTCGATCAGTAATTTAGTGATGTCGCATCTACCGATCCCGAATTCCACTAGGAGAGGGTCTTTATGAGGCATGTGAACACCGATGGCATCCTCGGCCGAGAACTCAATATGCCGATCGTCCTCGGGCTTGATAGGCCATTTCTGCAAAGTTGTTGCCCATCGGCGACATTCTTTAATCGATCGAACCGAGTCCCTGCAAGGGGGGGGGGGACCGCCCATGGTTACATTTAGCTGCAGTCGATGCTGGTCTTGTTTAGCTTGTATTTGTGTCCGCAAATCATTGGGTAGGTTAGCGTAGCGAAGTGCAGCGTCTTGAGGGATTTCGATTTTTCGAGTTTGCTACGTAGGTCGAAGTTTTTACGACGGCTTAAGCTGATCCGTAAGTCGTTTGCGCTCGCATTAAGCTTGTCGCGTAGATCAACGACGCGAGGATATACTAGCCATTTGGGGGGAGGGGGAGCTGCGACCGCAAGTTGCTTGGCTTTGGATGCATTAAGAGTCGTCCAAAGGTCGGACTCATCGTTGGAACACCTATCAAAAGCGATAGACTTGTGCTTTAGTCGGAGGAGTTGATCGTTTCTATGATAGATGGTAACCGTTTGTCACATTAGCTGTGTTCTCAGGTCGATGGGTTGGGATAACATGTCGTCGTCTGGTGAATCTTCTGGTGGAGCCAAAATTACTTCAACACGCCTGGGGCTCCTCAGATGTTCTTCGTCGGCGGAGGTGTCTTCTTTTTCTGGTGGTGCGGTTGATTCTCCTTTTTTGCGGGATCTACCTTGCGAGGCTCTTCCAAGGGGATTTTTGGCCTTTTTCTCCTTGGTTTTTCTCCAGCTTTTGCTGTTCTTAGGGCGTTGTTTCGGAGTTTCGATCTTTGCGTTGCCACTATTAAAGGATGCGAGCAATGCTTCGTGTAATTGCTTGCATGCTATTGTGTCGTGGCCTTTAATGTTATGATATTCGCAATATTTGGTCAGGTCGACTAAGGTTGAAGAAATGGGGGAAGTCCGGGATTTTTACTCGGGGTCTCTTTCCCAGTGGTTTCATCCTTTCTCTCGGACGAAGACCGTAGAAGCAGGTAGATCATGTTCGTCGACGACATAGACGAAACCCTTCGTACGATCTCCTCTCTCTGCGAGAGCGTGGTGGCTTGGTTTTTGTCTTGTGTCGGTTGTTTTTGTCGGGTCATGCTTCGATGCATTATTCTTGCTGAGGATCGCTTGGGTGTTCTCCTTCATACGGATGAAGTTAATGGACCGGGAGATAGCGTCTCGAAGGGAGGATGTTGGATGCCGATATAGATCGTCACGGAACTTTGAGTGAACCCACAATGTGTTCATTTAGGCATAGACTGCGATGTTATCGGGGATGTTAACGGTTGAGACGACGGCTTTGAACTTTTTGCATAAAATCGCGGAGACTTTGATTTGGGGATTGGGACATTATGTAATGTTTTAGGAAAGCTGCCGACAGGCCGCGGAAGTTGTCGACGGAGTTTTCTGGGAGACGCAAAAATCAGGTTAGTGTCGGCCCGGTGACACTTTCAACGAATAGCTGACAAAAACTGGCCTCTCTTTCGTCGTCAGAAAAATTGGCTCTTCCCATCGCTATATTGAAAGCCATTGTGACACCCCCGATCATAAATGACCAGAAATGACACAGTCGATGCTCCCCCAAAAGTCGATCCAAGGTTCCCGAAATACTTCTGAGGTCCTTAGACCAGCAATAAGAAAACACCAACGTTCCTATTGGACATCGCCCGAGGCTTTTCAACCCGACCGAGCAAATACCCGATAGTTGGTTCGTCCGGACAAGGACTAATATCATATGGAACTTGTACTTTAAAAATATTCTTTATAAATTATATATTTATTCATTCAAAAGCAACTTATAAAAATGTTATAGATTAACCTCGAGGTTTTTGGAAAACAATATTTATACATAAGATTGATTAAAACTACTTTGCAAGGATAATAAAACTACCGCTGGCTAATGTTGTTCCTTTCCGTCCTAAAGTAAGGTCTACCGCCTACTGGTTACCTGCATCAAAAATGAGTCATGAGTAACTATATTACTCAGTGAGTCTAATCCCACACCCCAAAACCTAATAATAGAATCCCGAGCAGTCAACACCATTGAATGCAGAGGAAATATATTACTTAATTATTGTATATATATAAGGCCTATCTTTTATCGATGTGAATCATATCTTAAACATCACCTCCACGATATCCGCCATTCACTCAAACTTATTATATATGCTAAACCCGAAAACCACCAAGGCTAACCGAGCCTAGCGGGAAAATAAATATAACCATCATCTCCATCTGATATTCCAAGATCGAACATCTCATGATGCATGCAGTTACACGGCCTCCAGGGTGCGACCCCATCATCGTGTCTTCATGACCTTGTTCCATTCGCATGACCAAGTCACAGTAATTTTGGGATTTTAGGGAGAGTGAATATGATAAGACTTCACATGATTCATATTCATTTATTTAATAATAAAAATATATATTTGTACTTGAGAACAAGCACTGAGGCTCGGAGAAACCTCAGAGAATTATTCTTAGTAATTCCTTAGTGTTTACACAAGGCAAACACTTCATAATTAAATATAGATCAAGAGACAAAATTTAATCAATCAACCTTATTTAATGCACAATCATACTATACTCATTCATAATTTATTCATCACCTATCTAGACTCACCTTTGATTATATGAGATTGGCTAAGGAAGACTAGACTCGAGCTCAAGCTAATGACACTCCACTTCACTTCTGATTCAGAACGTCCACAAGGAAGGATCCGGTTGATCCCACCACTGACCTCGACCACTGACCTAAAACAAAGCAGTTCGGTACACAAGATCATTAATCCAACAATTCTGTTTTGAAAAAGAAACTTAAATCAGATCTAATCAGCTCGGTTCAGGACAAAGCTTAGCAGTTCAGATCAACTCAGACTAGATCAGGATATGAAAGGTTCAGACCGTAGACGGCTCAGCTCAGATCAGTAGTAGACAAGATCAAATTGAGTTCAGTTTGGTTTAATTCCAGTCAGTTCAACTTAGCTAGCGGTTCCATGAGGTTGATTCAAACTGAAACTAAACAAGTCTGAAGCATATCAAAATTTTTACAACTGATCCATGCAGTAGCTTAACCTATCACCAACCGTTCCTATTCATACTGATCAGACAACAAGGCGGAGACCTTACCGGTTTTACATCAGTGATGGATAAGCTTGGTTGCTCACTTTCTTCATGCTAAGAACATGTTCTGACCTTCAAACAAAAGAGATCAAGATTCAGTTCAACTCAGGACAGAACAGAGCATGGCTTAGGGTTTACATTAGACATGAAGCTTCCCTAAAACTGATCTGGTTAAACTAATCCGAACAAACTGATTTAAGGTCTTACCAGTTCAATACTTGAGATTGATAAGCTGTGAAGTGATCTCATGAATCTTCTGGACCATATACATTTTTTTCCACACATCACAGTCACTGATTCAAGGCATAAGAAGGTTGGACAAGGTCTTCCATGCTCTTGTCTTTAATAAATCAGTCCACTGATTCCAAACAAAACTTTCCTGAATTAGAAGCTATAGCTTACCAGTTTTTCTCAAGGTTTAAATGAACTCGGTTGCTATAAGCTTCAAGCTGAACACATGGATAACCTGATCAAGACAAGATATCCCTGATAGGATCAACATCAGAAACAGAACAACTCCTTTTGGTCACTTTACAAGGACTGAAGCTTAGCCAAAACTGATCTCATCAAACTAATTTCTTACCGATTAAAATCAAGGTTCAATAACATGGATGATCCTCATCTTCAGAACGCCAAAACTTCATCTCTTTAACACACCAAAACTCACTAATTAAAGTGAAAAGAGGGTGATAAAGAGTCTTTCAAGCTCTAATCACTCCTCTGATTTTTCTCAGAAACTTTCAAGAATTTTTCTGTCTGCTTTTCTCTTTTTCTCTCTCTGTTTTTTTTGTGCTTCTCTCTGGTTTTTCTTGCAGTAACAGGATGTCCAAGAAGATAGATGATGGTATTTTATACCATATGGGGTTTCTTCAGCTCAGGGTTTTCTCTTTACACAAGCTGTAGTTTGGAGAGAACATGTGGCAACCAGCTTCAGCACAAGCAGCTCACCTTTCCCTTGCTATGAAGAAATCTTTCCAGCCACATGATTTTTATTTTAATAAATCTAAGCCAGCAAGTAAGCAGACAACTTTTGAATGTCATGTGTCATTTACTACAGAAGCAAGCAAGCAGGAAATTGCATGGCATGTGACTTGGTTACTGATCAAGCAGCTGAGAAGGTGAAGTACATGACATGTCAGAATTATTTAGAAAGCTGCTCGATAATTCTGAAAAAAAATTCTACCAAATATTTCTTGTCCTTCGGCTCACGTTTTGCTCTCAGAAAATCTCATTTAGCTTAAATAAAATTCGTCCAACATAATTAAAACTCGACCTGAACTATCAAGGGAAGTTTTTTCGAACAGATGACAGTCCCGTTGAGACATTATTTCATCGGGTCGATTTTATTTTTAAATCTGGTCGACCAACTCCGAACTGGTCGAGAGAAAATTTTCTCGACCAAAAATTCATTGCCTCGTGAGGGTTATTACAGTGAGGGTCTGTCTCACATTCACATAATCACACACTCAGCTAATCCTCCATCGAGTAACACACACCTGAAAGATTTTGAGGGGTTGCATGTCCTATTCAACCAAGAGTAGACAACTCGATACACTCTATTCAACCAAGAATAGATAACTCAACTCAACAATATAGTCATTTCTCAACTGTATGGTTACGCTAAACTCGACATGCAACCACTCAACACACTCACACTAGTCGAACCCAACATACATGGTTAAGCTAGATCGACAATACAACTCAACTCAACAGTATGTTAGACTTTCATAATTATAAAACCTAATAATATGCCCCAAATACATTTTCACAGCTCAACAACATGCGTCACTAGCATGACTAACAGCTTAACGGCATGTGAGACTACAACTCTACAATATTCAACCCTACTCAACGTTTGGATAAGCATGCCATATAACATCTACTCAATGCATGCATCTTAACAACAATATCTAGACAAGCATGAAACAACAACTGCTACTCAATGTATGCTACTCAATAACAATGTCTAGACAACCATGCTAAATCATTTCTACGTTATGCATGCTACACAAGTACTATCTAGACAAGCATGCTAATAAAAATATAAAAATCACTCAAGCATGCTATCAACCATAAACACACATGCAACCACACAATCACACACGCATGGTTTCTACCAAACAACCATGAGGCCTGCACATAAACCATTGTTTCTTCTCAGTTTAGCTTCAAGACCCACCCGGTCTAAACTCATCTCATGCACCACACACGGTTAGTACACACACACAAAAAAACTTCTTCGGAACCTACCTAGGTCTTAAATAAATGGTTAGGCCATGCTCAAAAGTATGAACACACTCCCACCCGCTTAGAACCTATTTTTCACAAAAACCCGGGTTAGGAAGGCCAATGGCTTAAGGGAGAAAAGATACTTCAAACACCAAATTAAAATCTTAATACCCTTGCCAAAAAATCACTAAGGATCCTACACTAAGGATCAGCCATTACTCAGCTTCCTAACACCCACCTTACAAATTTTTATCGGTTTTTTGCCTATTTCTCTCACTAAGAAGAACACCAAGAAAGACTGAGAGAGAAAGGTATAGGGGTAAAAGAACTTTAATGACCTTTGGAGCCAAAATACCATACCAATGCAAAGAAGCTCTGAATGTGATCACAATGATAGCAAAAGAAGGTGGTTATGGTACCTATCTCAGCCTTTTCGCGAGTTTTTTAGTAGCTCTAAACTAGAAACGTTGTCAGGGTAGTTTGTTCGTTTTTATCTCATGGTGGCAAAGAGAATATACTCAAGGCTGTGACAATGGAAATGCTAGTGTATGCTATATTATTTTCAAATTAACCAAAAATCCTTGTGAGAATCTGACAAAAGCTATGGCTGATTTTGGGTTGAATACATTATAGTACAAAAGGAAGATTCATTGGATCAGCTGGAAAAATGTGTTTGTTCAAACATCAAGCACGTCTGGAATTTAAAGACATTCAAAGTTTCAATCAAGCCTTATAGTCTAAGAAGGTTTGGAGGTTATTAGATCATCCAACCTTCTTTTTGCTCAGTTTTTCAGTAGTTGATACTATGCCAAATCAGAATTCTTAACGACTCAACTTGGAAAACGTCCCTCGTATGCATACTATTCATACATGAACTTCTTATGAAGGTATCTGGAAACAAGTGGGAATGGGAAGTACATCTCGGTGTGATGATTCTTATTGATAAATCCATGAGAATGCCTCTGATGAAGAATATTGTCGTGGATTTAGAGCTTAGAGTGAGTGAATTAATTGATCCAATATCAAGGTGTTGGAGACTTGATAAGTTGAAGGAATTATTCTATCAAGAAGAAATTCAACGCATATTAAAGACGAAATTGGTGGTTGATCAGGAGGATTTTTGGATATGGGTGCATAACAGAAACAGATGCTACTCAGTGAAGTCTGGATACTAGTTTTATAATCAGTTGAACTCCTTAGAGGAGAAACAAATCGCGGATGTTCAACCATCGTTGAAATGTATTGAAAGAGTTAATGCGACCAGTAGCAACATCACCAAAGATCAAAGCCTTCATGTGGCGTGAACTTGATTTATGTGGTTCTGGAGGAGAATCAACAAACCATATTTATGTCAAATATACCCTTGCCGAATGGTTTAGTGGAAGCTCTCTATTCTCTAAATATTACTATCTCAACAGGTTGGCCTCAAATGATAAGATCCCCACATAGATCATAAGAAACTCACTACAGGAAATTTGAGTAGTATTAGCGGACGGAAAACGCTATGCATTAAAAATCATAGCGTTCCCTTTCCTTCTCTTACAGCGCCTGTTATAATAGGTTCGACACTTTTAATAGCGGTTTTCTTTTATGCTATAATTAAAGTAAACAATGATAGCTAAAATGTCTATGCTATTATTAATATTTATTATATATAATTAGCTTTTATATATGTAAATAAAAACTTAATTAAAATTTAAAAGCACCAAAAATAATTAAATCAAAAATTAGTTAATGATTAAATTAAATAGACCAATTAATTTATATGAAAAATCAAATTTTATTTAGTAATTTAATTCTGGTTTACAAATAAATTCCGGTTTACAAAACCCGGTTTAGAAATGTAACCCTAAGTCTAAAATATGTGCCGTCATCTTCAGCTCTTTCGGTTTCTTCATCTGAGGCCGAGACCACCAGCCAAGAACACCACAGTAAAGCTTATTCAGCCTCCTCCACCGCGCTAAGCTACCATTGACGATGTCGAGACCACCACTGTTGACGCCGAGACCACCATTGTTGACGCCGATACTACCACCATCAAGTTTCTTCAGCTATTTTTAACTAAGAATACAAAAACAAAATAGGAATCAGAACACAGAGAGAGAAAAAACGAAAACAAAATAAAAATCAATTAACTATGAAAAACAACTTCTTCTCCTTCCTTACTTCTTCTTAGATCTGTAAACAAAAATCAATAAAAAGTATATAAGAAGATGAAAAAAAAAAAGAGAACAGATGAGAGAAAGAGGAAGTGAGTTTACCTGTCGTGGTGGTTGCCGAGACTTCGTCTGTGCTTAACACTTTGAATCAGTAAAAACCCTGGGACTGAGAGGAGATGAGAGGAGATCGAAAGTTAACACTTCTAATCAGTAAAAACGGAACCCTTGGGACTGAGAGGAGATGAGATCGAAATTTAACACTTAGAATCAGAAAAAAAACTTTGGGACTGAAAGGAGAGGAGAGAAGATCGAAACAGAGACATGTAGAGAGATGCAAAAATACTTTTTTTTAGACCTGTAGAGAGAATAGATCGACAGAGAGACACAGTAGAGAAGAAAAAAAAAAATAGAGCGTTAGATTGCCTTTGGTCCATTCTAATCCAACGGTAGAGATTGTGATCCGTGTAGAGCTATCTTATTGGTCAATGACAATTTTCCTTTTTATTTTTCTTTTTAACTTGTTTGTTTATAATTCTTAAGCTAAAATTAATTAGTAATAACCATATTTTTAATTTATAAGAAAAAATATTTAGTTTTAAATAATGGATGTATGTATGTATATAGTTAATTTATATTTTTATTTTATGGTTTATAATTAAAATTTCTAGATTACAAATTTAAAATGAAAGAATTAGTGTTTATATGATATAGGGTTTGGTGTTCAAAGTTTGTGGTTTATGGTATTATATTTATAGTTTTGTATTTGAAAGTTATGACCTATATAGTTAGATATATTTTTTTGAAAATATATACATTAAGTTTAAAATGTTCTATATATTTTAGGTCTATATTAGAGATTTGGGTTTAAATTTTGGGGTTTAGGGTTTGAAGGGCTTGTGAAATAGAATTTTGGTTAAGATAAATATTTGAAATAAAATTAATAAAGTTATTGTTTATACAAGGAATAGGTTTTAGTTTAGTAATTATATTATTTGTAGTAATTAGGTTTTTGACTTTATATGTAGGGTTTGAATTTAGGGTTTAGGGTATTAGCTTTAGGATATAAATTTAAAATTTAGTGTTTGAGGTTTTGATTTGAAATTTGAGATTAGATTTCAAGATAGTCAAGACAAATAGTTTTGAAAAAATAGTTTTAAAGTTTAAGTTTAAATTTTGGCTTTAAAATCTGAAAAAAAATTATTTAGAGATTTTATTTAGTATTTAGAATATCATTTAAGTTTGAATTTTATGGTTTAAGGTATTAGATTTAGGGTATTAGAGGGATTCGGGTTGCATTAGTATATTTATATCAAACTTTATTTTTATATAAAATTTAAAGTTTAAAATTTAGATTTTAGGATTATATTTAGGGTTTAGGGGTTAAAAGATATTTAGAGATTAGGGTTTAGGGTTTAGGGTTTAGAATTGATAAAAATTTATTATATATTTTGTTAAACAGAATTCATAAAAAAAATTTAAATATATATTGTTAAACAGAATATAGACTTGTAGTTTAATTTTTATATTATAAGTTTGAAAATATTAGATTTATGACCTAGTATGTAGGGTTTAAGTTTGGGGTTTAAGGTATTAGATTTAGGGTGTATATTTAAGATTTAGTGTTTGAGGTTTAAAATACAAAATTGAAGATTAAATTTTTAAAATGATTAAATTTTGAGTTTCAGTTTAAGACGAAAATTTTAAAATTTATTTTTAAGGAGTTAAACCATATATATAGGGTTTATGGTTTAACCCTATACCCTAAATCTAATACATTAAACCCCAAACTTAAACCCTACATACTAATTCATAAATCTAATATTTTCAAATTTCTAATATATATATATATATATATATATAATTTATTTTGTTAGGTACTTTATAAATATAAATGATAATTTTTTTTAAAACATGATCTTTATAAATATCATAGACTTTGAGGATATATTTGAGGATAAAATTTTAAAAGAATAGACTTTTAGTCTTTGGGGTTTGGATACTCTAATAAAACACAAATAAATAATAAAATACCATGTGCTTTTCATTTAAGATCCAAAATATACAAGGATTTGAGATAATTAGTAAGACACTATTTCTAAGTACATTTTTTTTATGGCTAACTCTATATTCAACTTCTCAAGAGCTGCCTACGTCAACATTTAATCTCAAACTCTAACCTCTGCTCCCATGTCATCTTCTCCAACCCAACTTCTCATCTCCTCCAACATCAAAACTCAGATCAGCTCCTACGGACCATCATCCTCAGTAATGAGCTTCACCATTTAAATTTCACCAGCTCCTCTGCCTCGTGTTCTGCTTCTCACTCCGTCTTGGACCTATCTCAATGCCACTGCATCTCCGACTCCCAGCTTTCTTCCTTCTCACCCATCCTACTGTTACTAACATGAATCTCCTGCAGCATTGCTTTGTCTGAATCTGAAATTACCTCCAAATTCAAATAATGAAGTGAACTGATCAAGCGGCGGAGAGTATCACCCTTAAAGAAATCTTGAGTCAGCTGGGGCACAAGCTTCAGCCACAGGCTCAGCGTTGATGTTTCCATATATAATTAACTAGCCACAACTCCCTAAGAAGCTTTTGGTGAAGAAGACCGAGCAACAGTTTACCTCTTGCTTAATAACCAAACAACTCTCTTTTGCAGAAGGCCAAGATGATTCTACTGGCTGAAGATTTGCAACGACTTGTGTAGCATCTTTCCTTGCCTAATAACAACAAAGTAAGAAGACTTGAATTTGACTGCAATTTATTATATATGAACTCTCTTTTGCAGGAGGCTCAGATGATTCGACTGATATCAAGTGGCATCTGATATCTACAAAACCCACAAAAGAGACAAAGAAACACCAACACTTTCAACCTCCATCTAGTTCCCATAAAGCCCTTAACTTTCAAAAGATTCACACCTAAACAAAAGAGATATGGAACCACCTGCTGAGAAGCGAAGAAGACTATGAAGAGCGTAGCGTAATTCCTAGTGAATCTCTTGATATTCTCGTGAACCCTCATCCTCGCCTGCTGAGAAGACGACGGGAACGAGTAGGAGTCACACGCGCCGAAGAAACCGAAAAGTCATCGGCGGAGAGATTGGAGAAGGAAAGAGACAGCGACGAGACGAGACAAGAGAGAGGCGACGAAGCCGCCGGTTATAGAGGAGACGACGTCGTCGGATCCTGAAGAATGTGCGGCGGAAGCTTTAGTGACCTTTAAAACATGTCCATCATATAAAAGAACATTAATTTAACCAGAAAATTGTAACAATATCTCTTTTTTTTGTAGTGTATGCATAAAAAGATTAATTTTTACTATTTTTTAGTTATAGTTTAGGATATAAGATTAATTTAAAATTATTTTTCAAGTTTGCGATACTGATTTAAAATTTGAGGCTAATTTCTAAAAATATTAATTTTTGAGTTTATATTTAAGATTTGAAGTTAAATTTGACATTTTATATTAAAATATTAGAGTTTAAAATTTTGTTTAAAGTTTCGGGGCTGTGTTTAAAATTTTGAATTTAGTGTTTATGATTTTTGAAGGCAAATAAAATGGAGTAAGATGGAAAATGAAACAAGTGTGAGAGGGAAAATCAATTATTTTTCCGCTTTAGTTTTGCATAGCGTTTGCATTTTCGAAAACGCTATCTAAAAGTAAGAGCTATGTCAACCACAGCACCATTGAAAAAAACTATTATATTCTGCTATTAATACTCACATTTCCTGTAGTGGCTACCCCTGAATTATTTGGTACCTATGGAAAAGTAGGAATATCGTGGTGTTTGAATGAAGATTTTCATTACAATTTAGATCATGTTAGAAATCAAAGAAGAAGTAGAGTTGTGTTTCCTGGCATTTGAAATGGAAAGGTCATTGGAGGAGGAGAACAAGTCTGAAGAAGCTCTGATCATAAGAATGGATTTCTCTTCGGGAATCGTGGTGTAAATGTAACATTTGATGGCATGGTATCGGGATAAGGGACTGGTAGGAACGTCCTAGGTTCAGCGTAACAACATGGGAGAGATTTTGATACATGCTCGAAGAGCTTTTAATGGTTTCTCCAACATTAACGATTTTCAGTTCTAGGTTTTGTTCTTGAAATAGAAAGGTTGGAAGCTCACTATGTTGACAGAGTAACAGTTATTTTGGGCTTTCAAGATGACCTCTTTTTGGCTTGGTGACAAGCAGTGCCCGCCCTGAATATTTTCAGGCTGGAAGAAATTTAAAAAGACAAGGCCTATGCTATGGCAGAGAATCGATCCCATTACCTAGATTACTATATTGACTTTAATTAAAGCCTAGGCTAGTTAATGTTTTTTGTAAATCTTTGGCCACTAAATTACTAAAATAAAAAAAGACTGGAAGCCAATGCTTCCTTGGCTTCCCCTCAGGGCCGTCTCTGGTGACAAGACAAGGTTGGCCTTCTTTAAGTTTTTGACAAAAGAATTTAGAACTCTATCAAAGTTAAAATGCTGGAAGTGACCAGAGGGCCATTAGCTCAACTGGAAAGGACCTCGGCCATTGTGTCAGAGGTCCCCAGTTCGAGTGGCAGTTAGGACGAAACCAATATTACATGTTGTGGTTTCGAGCATGAGGGGATTAGGGCTTCGGCCTGAACCTCTTAGTAACTCAAAGAAAAAATGCTGGAAGAGAAGATAACAAATAAAAGAGCCTTCCTAATTGCACAAAGTATAATCAACACCGGTCAGCTGCAATTTTATGTATGTATCCAGATTGGTTAAGAGATTTTAGATGTTGAGAAACGCTTTTCTTCTATTTAGTCATGGCATCTCACGGGGTACTAACCTTGGCATAGAACTCCTATTTTAAAGTTTTTTTCGTTGATGATAATCTTACTAGTATAAGTGGTTTAACTTATAGTTGATTGTTCAGGTTGATATTTGTAACAAACGATTTTACATTCTTGTTAACGGAGCAAAAATGATGATTTAAAAGTTAATATAGCTCCATCTATATATATACGTGTGTGCCTTTTAAAAATGAGAAATATCTAGGATAGTTTTCTTTAAATTTTTGTTGCAGAAGTAACTTTCAAACTAAATAATGACCAAAATATATTTTATTCAAAAGTATAAATATACATATATACATTTGGATTAACTAATGTAGACTAAAGTTTAGAGTTATAGGCTAAGTTGCACCGAGACAGAAAGGAAACAAATACGGGTACGGAAAAAAAAAATGACAAAACTAAAAATTTCTAGAAACGAGGACGGTATAGGTATGCTACTATATATTATAAGGTTACCTTAGTATATAACCTAATAACTACAAAGTAATCCAATCTTTCCAATATAGCTGATTAGTTTTTAGTAGAACTAAGCAAATTTAAGAGTTATATGTTTTAGAGATTTTCTTAAAACTGAAATGAAGATAAAACCATATTTTTCTAAAGTATTTTTCTGTTGGATTCATGATGGAAAATCCTAATTAGTGGTCCGTATATCAATTTTTATTTTATTTTTATATCTACTCAAAAACTTCTACTGTTTTTGTGACTCAGTATCGAAGATGTAATGCTAAGCTATACTTAATTTTTAACAAAAACCAAACATTTATAGGTTTAAAATCTTAGGAAACGTCCCCATGTTTTAACATATCCGTCCCCATAACTCTTTGCGATCCCTACTTGTTGGAAACATGTCGAAGAAGTTTCCAAGCAGTCCCCTAGTTGTACCTGTCCCCAAAACGTCCCCGGTACGGAAACGTTAGTCAAACTCACATCCCCGTGCAACATAGATTATAGGGTGCGTTCTGGAGGTGATGTTAAAAATTAAAAAATATATATTAACATTTTCAAAATAAAAAGATTATTTCGATTATTTTTAGAATTGTTTTTGTGACAAAAACTTCAAAAAAAATATTTTAGAGATTTGCCCTTTAAAAATTATAGACCTCAAATTTATATGGATTATTCAAAATTTAAAACTAAAGATTCTAATTTATATCTATCTAAAAGATTATTACTATTTCCTTTTTAGAATGAGATTTTATTGGACCTTTCTAATTGCACATGGTCAAAATGGCCTCCATCACTAGGTCTGGAATTTATTATCCGGGATTCAGATTTGATCCAAGATCTGCTATGGATCCGCTCTGGAAATAGGATATCCAGCGTGTCCGGATCCGAATCCGGATAGTAAAATCTCGGATCCGTCCAAACCGTATCCATATATCTTAATTTTAAGGTCCGAATATCCAGATCCAAATCCGTGTTTTCAAAATATATTAAATTTTTAATTTATTAATATTTATATATATATATAATAAGTCTTATAATATTATATTTTATTTTTAATAATATTATATTTTTAATAATATTATATGTCATATATGCATTCATAAATTTTGTATAAATACTTAATTTATGTTTTATTTTTAGAATTCTTGTAGGAGATTTTCCATAAACAACTCAAATATTATATTTAATCATAAAACTAGACCCCAAATACGCAAACCAACCTAAAAGGGTGATAAAAATACTATTTAACCCTTATGACCAAATAAAAACCAAAATTTTATTTTACGTTTATTTCATTTGTTAGTCTACACGTAACAAAGCAAGTCAACATATACGTAGATATCTTAAGAAGTATACTTTGTAGACTTATTATGTAGTCTACATCGTAATTTGATCTAATTAATTAATTTTTAAAATGTTAAAAAAAAAATTTTTAATTTTTAATAAATCATCAATATATATATTAATATGAAATTTAGAAATTAAAATTTTATATAATTAAATTATTTTAAAGAATATATATTGATTCGGTAAACATGTGTTAGACAATGTTTATGGTTTATCAACAAAAAGTTCTAACATGTTAGTTTCTTAGGGTTTGATTTTAGATTGATATATTTATTTTTGTTTTATTGATTTAAAATTACATATTAATGTTGAATAGTTTATAATTTGTATATTTAGTTATTTAATATAATAATTAAGACTTTTTTGATTATCAAGCAAACATTTAGGGTTTTGAATTTTGTGGTTGAGGGTTTCGCAGACTTATACAATTCAGTCTACTTTAATTTGTGTTTACAAAAAAAAATCATTATTTTAAAATTAAATTGAGTTATTTATGAATAAAAATCCGAAATCATATATTATAACTATTTAAACATAAAGAAATTTAGTGATTTGTATATAAATTACTAATTTAGTAAAGAAATTAGAAAAAAATGTGTACACTGAAAAAGAAGTCCACTACCAACGAAGTTAACCTAACTAGATTTAACGAACAAAATTCCAACCTAATCCAATTTAAACCAAGCCTTATCATCGCATGCTAACAAAGAAGTCCACTCCCTCCAAATTTAACCTAACTTGTTTAACCAACTTAATTTTAACCTAATCCAATTTAAACCAAACATTTTTTAAACTAACCAGAAAAGTTACCTAACATATAAATATGATTCTTAAGCTTTTTGGGTTAAACAAAACTAATGCAGTCATTTTCCTTGAAGGCGATTTCTGGCAGACCCTAGCCACCTCATTTCCGCCGCTCAAACCACTCACCGTCCGTTATGTCTCTCTGATATCTTCTCTCAATAAGTTAAATCTCATCGATTTAGTGTCCGTCGGCGTTTAAGGCTGGAAAACTAGCCACCTTGACCTCATTTTGTTTCAGATATTAGCCGGTGATTTCTACTCTCTTTGGCGAACAAATGGTGTCTCTGCTCTCGTTAATATCTCTGCTTCCACACGGCTTCTACTCTCGCCGGCGAACTGACGGTGTTTCATCTCTCCGGCGAACGAAAGGTGCTTTGTCTCTCCCTAACTTCATCATTGAATATGCCTAGAAATTCTTCCTTAGTTTGTGAACTAACCTACTAATTATCTTTTGTTTCAGATCTGTGCCAGCGAACTAACGGCACGTCTCTAATCTCTGTTTCTGGTCAGTGTTAGGTTAACTAATCATGTAGACTTCATTTTTGAATTTGACTACTCGTGTAGACTTCTTTTTGATATGTTGAATTCTCATGTAGACTTCTCGTGTAGACTTACCTTTCAAATTGTAGACTTCTCGTGCAAAATTCACTTTCAAATTGTATACTTCTTGTGTAGACTTCATCTTTGAATTGTAGACTTCTTCTATATTGTAGACTTCCATGTATATTTTTTTCGTTTGTTCATTGGCTTATCTTTTTAATTATTTATCTGTTTGCTAATTCTATTTTTATAACTTCTTCTCACAATTTTGTTGAGTTTTTTTTTTTGTTGCAGGTTTTAAAAGGGATAAGTTTGATTTCCCACCGAGGCAATATACTTTAGGACAGGAGCCAATGCCGATTAAAATCATTGTCTACTACAGTGATGACACCAAGCTCTTCTCTGCACTTCAAGAAGCACTCAAGTCAGATGAATGGGATGAGCTAAAGAACTCGAGATTATGAGTGTTTTAAAGGTTCCATGAATTGGAATTTGGATGGGCTTCAAGGCTGGTACATTATATGTTCTCTTATCAGCTTGACTGCAAGAAGAAATATGAGTTGTGGAGTCTTATAGGTATTTAACCAGTTAGGTTTTCTCTGCACGAATTCGAAGAGATCACTAGTCTAAACTGTGAGTATGGTAAGAACCTCGACCATTTGTTAGTTGAAGTAACAGATGAAAGGAAAGTATTTTGGGGGATGTTGAGAGTGAATTTCGAGCGGGGCGAAGTATTAATGAGTTAACTGCAGCATGTAAGATGTGTGGAACATGGTCTCGAGATGATCGGCTTTGTTTAGGTTATCTAGCCATCTACACTGGCTTCTTCACAATGAACCTCGACACCCACACGGGCTAGCTTGGCTAGTTTAATGATGGATCTGGAGGCTTTTGAAGATTATCCGTGGAAAATATTAGCATTTAAATTCTTGATGGAATCTATGAAGAAGTTGGACCTGTTGTATGCTATTGAAGGCTTTAATCAGGTTCTTCAAGTTTAGATCTACAATGTTCTCCCTGAATTCGCAGCTGGATTCGGAGATCCTGTTGAAGGTAGTTTGAATCCACCTTTACTTCCCTTTTTAGGTGGAAAAGGCCGGAAAAATACCAAGGAGAATGTACAAAGACATGTATGCTTAAATATATGTATTTATTATTTGATGTGTTATTTTGATTTAAAGTGGTGTGATACTAACAAAATAATGTTTTTTTTCTGCAGACTCGTCTTTACAACTATGTTGTGAATGATTACTCTAAAATTTTCATTCTCTGGGATGATGAAGTGGCAGATGAAAGGGCTGATAGCATTGTGAAAGCAATGTTTTCTCAACAATGGGAGTGGAGCCAGAGTCACTAGGTTGTCGTTGGAAGCAAACTGTGGACAATTTTGAAGGTTGTGTGCCAACAAGTGAAGATAGAGGCTTTTCAGGTGGAGACAAGCAAGAAGGCAAGTTCCTCTTCTCCCATTGATTCCGAGGTAGAATCACGCAAGAAGCCTCGTCAGTCCCCTGGCCTGGATTTTCAGACCATGAAAGCAGAGATAGAACTTTGGCTCACTGGCATGACTTATAATATGGTTGAGGGGCTGAGAATATGTGAGACGATGATGAACAAACAAACCTGCATGATTGAGAACCTTAAAAAAAATATAGGAGATATTGAGAAGATTGTGCATGGAGGTAGGAAGGAAAACCACACCAAATCTGGTTCATCTGGTGATGTACTTGAGGAGGACAAATCTGTGGGAGATAAAGTTGAGGGTGACAAAGATGAGGATGATAAAGCTGAGGAAAGCAAAGCTGAGGAAGCCTTTCCCAAATAGGCAGAACAAAAAGAGGCAAAGCTGAGGAAGCATCTCCAAAATAGTCAAACCGAAAAGAGGCAAAGCTCAGGAAGCATCTCCCAAAGTAGTCAGACAGACAATAGCTAGATCTAAAGACGCCAAATCCACTAGGGTTAGTACCAAAACATCTCCCATACAGAAAGAGGCAAAAAAATAGGGAAAAATAAGATTTTGCAATGTTGGAAACTTTTTCAAATAGTTGTTTTCATTTCATGTTGGAACTTTGGAATGTTTGCTTGTTTGGTTTGAAAAAACTCGTGTGCATTTGAATGTTTGAACCTTTTATTTGTGCAAACTTGTTGTAATGATACATTTGTTAAGACTGTTATTATGTGTTATTTCTATTCAAAATAATGCAGAGTGAGAGTGAGAATGGAGGCATAGAAAAGAGTGTTGGTTTTACTAGAGAAAGAACGATCAAGCATTGATTATGGTTCAGTGAAAAAACTGAAACAAGTTAGAAAGTTAAAAGTTGCTCACCTTTTGGCACGTGCTAAGAGTGAGAGACATCGTAGGCTTGCTGCTACTCATCAATCTCCTTATCAAGTAAACAACATTGCGAAGTTTATCATACCTAACCAGCCAAAATGAGGACAGGGATATTACCCATTTGGTCGCGTTGAGCACCAAAATATATTTTTTCTTATTGATCAAATGAAACTCGACCCGTAAGTCATTCAATCTCACATAACTTCCCTTTATATAAAGGACATGATAGTATTTTATTAGTGTACCACACTATTGACAGTAAATGGCGACAGAAGGTGCCTGGTTCTTCAAGTTTTTGGTACTACAGCTCCTAAAATGGTTGAATGAAACGGTATGTAGACTTCTCTCTAATGTTTACTTCCCTCTGCTGCATACTTCTTTCTGATGTAGGAGTCTCTAATTTTTTTAATGCATCACATGGATGCTGGAACTGATCTCTTAAGACTCTGATACATGAAGCACCCGGAATGGTTTAGGTCGAATAGAATGTCTGTTGGACGATGTGTTTACTCAAATGTGGTCAGAAAAGTACAAAGAGTTTTTAGACTCTCCAGCCAATCCTGACGGCTCAGGTAGACAACTCTATGTCGGGTCTTTAGACTACTACACAGGTGAAGAGCCAACTTATTGAAGATCTGACAAGACATGGATGTTGGAGATTGATGATATATATGTGCCATTATTTTTCAAGAATAATCATTAGGTATCTTGATGGATATCGATTCCGAGGAGACACATAGTGATTTGGGACAGCTTGGTTGATCACACCGATAATGAAGAAATTGCTAAGGCTGTGAAGAATATTGCGCACATTTTGTTTTACATGCTACATATGTTATGTCGCGGTGAGGACATGGAGTTGTACACAGTTGATTTCACACATGAGCGGGTTTCAGCATCTAAGGTACCACAAAACATACAAAGTGGTGATTTTGGAGTGTATTGCTTGAAGTATATAGAATGTCATGCACTTGGCATTATATTCTCATTTCATGACTTTGTGATAAGAAGGTGAAACTAATGAGGACAAAGTTAGCAGCATAACTGTATGAGGAGGCCAACATAAACGACACATAAAAAGGGAGTACAAGCATCTTCTTGTCTATAATTAAGGTTTGCAATACACTTTTAGGGTTGAAATGAAGGAAAATATGAAATTGTGATTTTCCTCATGGGATATATGTAGTAGGCTTTTGTACCAGAATATTGTATTGTGCTGTGAGTAGCAGAATAATGTGTTAGACTGATATAGTAAGCTTTTTTACCAGACTTATGTAATTTTCTAGCAGCAGACCTAAGTATTAGTCTTTCTTTTACAGAAGTCTGTTGCTAGACTATCATGAATCTTCCTTTCTATCAGAGATTTTCAGTATTATACTTATTTTTGAGATTCTCAACACAATTTCAACGAATAATACAGAGACTAACATATTAGCTAGTCTTCATTTGCAGTAGACTACTAAAGAAGTCAACAGTAAAAAAGTTAAAACGTAAGTCTGCACGATAGAAACCAGACGTGTAATAAACCTCATTAAAGACCTATAAATTCAACATTCATCACATAAGATAACATCCAAAGCAACAATACAACTCATAAATTCAACATAAGTTCAACACATGAGACAACTAGAAAGCAATGAGACAACTCAATAGTTCAACACATAAGACATAAGAAATATCCAAAGCATTAAGACAAATCGTAAGTTCATGCATAACACTAACACATGTTTAACCTGGATAATTTGGACGAGTGTGGCCAGGTTGTTTACACTGGGAGAAACTATAATCCTTATGCAACTTTCGCTGTTTATTTCCCCTCATCCTAAAAATTTCTAGCCAAGACTGCCACCTCGACTTTTTTTTTCCTACCCGGACCACACTTGACAGGTGGAGGCAGACATTTATGTGTGTTCGAAGCTTTTTTGTCCTCAGTGGGAGCTTCCAAATCCTCATCATTAGGTGATGTGTTTTCACTTTTGGGAGCTTCCAAAACCTCACTTTTAGGATATATATTTGTTGTGTATGATGCATAAAGATACTCCTTTGAATAGGATTAGCATA
Organism: Moricandia moricandioides; assembly: GCA_905132885.1. Classification (NCBI taxonomy): domain Eukaryota; kingdom Viridiplantae; phylum Streptophyta; class Magnoliopsida; order Brassicales; family Brassicaceae; genus Moricandia; species Moricandia moricandioides. The sequence goes on from CAJHQQ010000228.1 coordinate 160,401, forward strand.
CAAGCGTGGAGACATGAAGGTTTACATCCTTTGCAGCTGCAATGGCATATGAACAAGGTATATTCTCAATATCAAACACAACACATTAACACCTTCGAAGCTCCAAGTCAAAAATACAATCTTGATGTCCTCCTTTAACAATAAATCACCAACCATCAATTTGTTCCACATTCATCATATATGCATACTCTACCCGAATAGCCAATAAGTTTTCAACTCCCCAACAATATTGTGATGTGAGACTCAAAGCATCTTATCTCCTTTTAAAGAACCCCTTTCATATCTTATTTTTTATATATTCAAGAAGGAATGAGATGGGGAATCCTCTTGTTGGCTTAAGTGCAGAGGTAATAAATTTTGTGTTTTTGTTAGTCTTTATGTTGTATCTATCACTTTGAAAGTGCATTCTTGACCATAACGAGACGTCAGCATTCTCCAGATATCGTGCAAGGTTAGGATTTCTACTTTGTATCTCATCCATGTCGCGGTTGAAAGCGAAAAGCTATATGCATAAGCAGTGCCTTTGACCAAGTTCAACATATGCTTTCCCTTGAACTTTTGGACTTTGTTCTGTTGTAGATGATAATAGCAAATTCCTCGCTTTGACCAAGGGAAAATCTTTGCACACGCCTTTTTAATGGACTTTTTCATGTCAGAAACAATCACCAAAGTATACTCATCTGAAACACAACTCCGCAATGTGGTAAAACCATTCCCACGAATCATCATTCTCAGCATCCAAAATCGCAAAAGCCAATGGAAAAATCTGAAAGTTACCGTCTTGGGCAGTAGCAACTAGCATAACTCCTTCACACATTCCACTTAGATGAGTGTCATCCACCACAAGAACCCTCCTAAGATAGTTAAAACAAGCTATCGAAGCTCCAACAGATATTACTTAAATTTGTTTTTGCCATCTTTCTCAAGACATGTGACAATTCCCTAATTCAATTTCTTGATCTGACGCAAATAAGAAGGCAGATTCTAATATCCATCTTCTGTTGTTCTTTCCACATCTCTTGGGCACATAACAAAGCTTTGTACGAGGTGGTGTAATCCAGCTTCTGCTCTAACATGTTCTTAATCAAATCTAAGATATGCTTCGGTGTAAGCCCATCTATTATTCCAACTTTATCTATAAATAGTCTAGCAACATATTTCAGAGTATAATGTTTTCGTTGAGCCATTCGATCTCCCACTGAACATGTATGAGTTTTCAAATATTTTGTCACCCAAAATGTACTTGTTCCATGCTTCACACTCGCTCTAAGCTTCCAACCACATCCTTCAACGCCACACTTAGCCACATACATAGTTTTTGTTGTTTTATATGCTGTGAATGTAAATTTACCTTTCACAGCAACTAGCTTCAGCTTTGAAACAAGCTCAAACTTACTAGCAAAACTCTGACCGACATATATATTGTCATTAAAGGAAATCGATCTTCCTTCAGAACCAGAGTACTCCGCATGTTGTCCACCATAATACGTTTCATTTGCATCTTCATCAGAATTCTCATTTTTCAGTTTCCCGTAAGCACTATAGTTTACAGCATCGTTAGCATCAACATCAAAAGCAACATCAGCAGTTGCTTGAGCATCATCAGCAACATTCTAATCTCCATCCGACCTTTCATCAGTATCTTCATCAGCAAAAATAATATCCCCACAATCAGACACATCAGCATCATCATCACCTCCAACTCCTACTTGACATTGGCTTGATACACAAAGGCGTACAATATGCGTCTTACATAACTCGACCAAGTTTCGCACTTATCTATCATTCTTAACATGCAAAGGAGGATTATTCGGACCCATTTGCTCTAAAATTACATCTGGTAAGGAATACGTTAGCTCCACCATCTCGGTTTTCTGGTCCAGATCATAATCTTCTTGTGTCATTTCAAGAAGTTCACCGTGTGTGCAACCATCATGCACAAGGAAAAATCTCTCTTTTTCCGATTATCAACCACAAACTCCCACAAAGAGCCTTTCACCACCATTCTCTGTATACAACAGGTATTGAACCATTTCGTGCAAAAAGAATACAGCTTACAAAATTAGCGAACAAAAACTTGTCGTTTAATAATATTATAAAAGTAAACTTACAAAGAATTCTACACTTATTAGCTAACTTCATAGTCAAACCAAAACGTTGATAGTTTCATAATTATAAAAGATTATCTTTTGAAAATAGTACAAAACCATTAAGATTAACTAACATACACCGTAAAACTAAAAAATTCTTGAAAATTCATTATGGATAATACACAAATCCACTTTTTTATAGATTTTTCTATGTAGACTTCATATTCAGTCTACATAATAATACTTTCTTTTCAATTTACGTATGTAGACTGTCATGTAGGTCTACAATTTGGGTTAGTTTTTACATTTGCAATATCCACAGGTTATTATTTGTATTTAACAAAAAAAATTGTGATTTTATACATGTAGACTTTATTTTTAGTCTACATTTTGAAAATGATAGTTTTTTGCAACTCGCCAGAATTCAACCATTGTTTGACTTTCACAAGTGGACTTTATTTAGAGTCTACATTTTTTTTACTTTTTAGTTAGGGTTAGTTTTTGTAATTGACCAAGTTTGACTTTCTACAAATAGATTGAGATGAACGTCTACACATGTGTAGCCTTCACCTGAAGTCTACTCCCAAATCCGACATGTTAGTTTTGCATGTGACCAAAATAAAATAGAATACTTCATATGCAGTCTACGTGTTTTCTGAGATTAGTAGACTGAATATGAAGTCAACACTTTTTTTGTTTTGGTTAAATTTATAGCATTTTTGTTAAATACAAAACGAACTTATTCAACGCAGTCAAAGTTTTTGTCAAATGCAAAACTGACTTTTTGTAAACTTCCGGAACATTTTACATAATGCAGACTTCCGATGAAGTCTACTATGAAAAGTCAAAAGTTGCCTAAAGTTCGATCAAATGCAAAAACTTACCTCTTTTACGTAGACTTCTTGGTAAGTCTACTTACTTTTTCTTTTTGTTTTCAAAGGTTGAGATGCAGAATTTTAGGAAACTTTTTAAAATATATATATATTGGTGAATTGCAAAAGTAACATGTGCGTTGATAATTAGACTGCATTGTAAGTCTATACATATGCGTAGACATACAAAACAGTCTACTATCGCGACACAGATCTGAAAATTGACAAAAATTATGTAAATAGTTACATTTTTCCGGTGTAAAGCTCATTTCCACCATTTACTACCGTCTAATCTCCAAATATGACAAAAAAGAACCACTTTTGTCGACTCACAACTGAATAAACTTGAAAATATGAAAGTTTAGCTTATCAAAATAAAAGTTATGAGAGTTTTTAGATGAAAATTGAGAGGAAATAAGAGAAAATGAAGATTTGTTGGTTTATAAAGAGGAAAAGTGACTACAAATTGAATTTTTGAGCTTGTAAGAGCTCAAACTGGTGGTTCATAGTGGTTGGAAAATTGATTATAATGGTTGAAAAATTGATAATAATGGTATTGTTGTAAAAAGAAGAAATATTTAGGGTGTAATAGGTTTTTTCCCATTTTCGAAATAATTAAATAATTAATTAATAATGATAATTTTTTAAATAATTCAAAAACATAAGGAGAGTTTGAAACTTTCAAGGATGAATAGTAATGACAAAAAATGTATTTTTAAAATATTTTTTACTTATTTTTACGGATCTAGATCCAAATCTGGATACACCCACGAATATCACAATACCTAGACGTATATCAAAGTCCAGATACCCAAAAGTGATCAATCTGGATCTAGATACTAAAATCACGAATTCATATTTGGATACCCTATTCCTGGATATCTGAATTCCTTTCACCCCTATCGATCACCACAGTCTCCAAATTAAATAAAGCAAACATTGAATCAATTGAATTTCATGTAACTAAAATAACAAAAAAAGACTGAAGATAATTTTAGTACCAAAAAATAAGGCACATGCTGTAAGTTAATACAAAAAATAAACATTTCACTATTTCAATTTGTATATCTTTTTAATTATAACATTAAAATAAAATATAGATACATAGATTTAAACAAAAAGCTTTAGAGATGTAATCCTAAAATATATAAGTTCATACGGATATATATTTTTTAGCAAATCTCATTAAAAATATTAGATCAAATATAATTTTTATCATTTTAAGTAGTTACAAAAATATATATAAATAATTATGTGGGTTATCTACTAGAAATAAAAATTTAGATCTTAAATTGGAAAATTTTATAACTATAATTAATACGTATATATATATATATATATATATATTATTTTAGTCAAAATCCACATTATTTATTCAAAACTTATGTTTTGTAAATTAAATTAGTCTTATCTTTATTGTCTACTTTATATTTATTTAAAAAATCTCAAACAATTGAATATAATATAACATACTATTCTTATTTCAAAATATTTTATTTTATATTTGATACAATTATACAAACTATATGTGTTAAATTATATTCAATCATTTTTAAGATTAGTAATATATGTATGTTTAAAATTTTATATATAGCAAAATCTGGTAGTAATTAAAAATATTAATCTAAATATTGTTTAATGAAAACACACACGCACACACATATATATATATATATATATATTGTCTTTAGAAGTTAACTTTTTCTTAGTTTAACTAATAACAAAAGATATAATTTAGTATTAGGAAATAAATTTGTTTTTTTCGTTAAATTAACTACTAACCAAATAGGAAAAAAACAAGAGTCATTGTGCATTTGGAAAAGACATTTTTATTCATGTCAGTTAACTAATAAAAAGATAAAAATAAGATATTATCTACACATTGACCAGAAAAAGAAGTAAATACACCTAAACAATTTGTAATTTTTTGTATTTTATTTTGAATATTACGTGTAGAAGTATTCTGGTCCAACTTGTTTAAAATTAGCATAATGAATCTCGCGGAGAAGGATCTAGAAACCCCTATTATCTAAAGGGCCCTATTTATACATTACCTTCTAACCTTCATTACTTCGCATCTTCTCTTCTCTCTCACTTTCTTGATAAACCCTAGATCTCCGATTAGCCGGCAAAGATGGCAGACGCAGAGACTTTTGCATTCCAGGCGGAGATCAACCAATTGCTCTCCCTAATAATCAACACCTTCTACAGCAACAAAGAGATCTTCCTCCGTGAACTCATCAGCAACTCCTCCGATGTACGTCTCTCTTTCTTTTTAGTCGATTGATTTGTAGATTAGGTTTGATTGTTCTCTCCGATTTGAGAAAGAATTAAAATACGGAACTCTAAAACTGTATATTATGTTTAGTGTTACTACTATAGGTGAAGTAGTTTTGGTTCGGAACTTTCACAGGCTTCGGACAATTGTTTAATGTTTATTTGATACTTAAAGGTTGGATCTTTCACGCTTTGGACAAGATTTTAGGTTTGATCAGTTGTCTGAATACGATCTTGTGAGTTTGGTACTTAAAGTTTGGTTCTTTAACAGGCTTTGGACAAGATCAGGTTCGAGTCTTTGACAGATAAGAGCAAGTTAGATGGTCAGCCTGAGCTTTTCATTCACATCATTCCCGACAAGACTAACAACACCTTGACCATCATCGATAGCGGTGTCGGTATGACCAAGGCTGATTTGGTCAATAACCTTGGAACCATTGCAAGGTCTGGCACCAAGGAGTTCATGGAGGCGTTGGCTGCAGGAGCTGATGTTAGCATGATTGGTCAGTTTGGTGTTGGTTTCTACTCTGCTTACTTGGTTGCTGACAAGGTTATTGTAACCACCAAGCATAATGATGATGAGCAGTACGTGTGGGAGTCTCAGGCTGGTGGGTCTTTCACTGTGACGAGGGACACCTCTGGTGAGAGTCTTGGTAGGGGTACGAAGATGACCCTTCATCTAAAGGAGGACCAGTTGGAGTATCTTGAGGAGAGGAGGCTTAAGGATTTGGTGAAGAAGCATTCAGAGTTCATCAGCTACCCGATCTCTTTGTGGGTTGAGAAGACTGTTGAGAAGGAGATCTCTGATGACGAGGATGAGGAGGAGAAGAAGGATGGGGAAGGCAAGGTTGAGGAAGTAGATGAGGAGAAAGAAAAGGAGGAGAAGAAAAAGAAGAAGATTAAGGAGGTTTCTCACGAGTGGGATTTGGTGAACAAGCAGAAGCCTATTTGGATGAGGAAGCCTGAGGAGATCAACAAGGAGGAGTACGCTGCTTTCTACAAGAGTCTAAGCAATGATTGGGAAGAGCATTTGGCTGTTAAGCATTTCTCGGTTGAAGGACAACTCGAGTTCAAGGCTATCCTATTTGTTCCCAAGAGAGCTCCGTTTGATCTCTTTGACACTAAGAAGAAGCCTAACAACATCAAGCTTTACGTCCGTCGTGTCTTCATCATGGACAATTGCGAAGACATCATTCCCGAGTGGCTTGGCTTTGTCAAAGGTATTGTCGACTCTGAAGATCTTCCTCTCAACATTTCAAGAGAGACGTTGCAGCAGAACAAGATTCTCAAGGTCATCCGCAAGAACCTCGTGAAGAAGTGCCTGGAGCTCTTTTTTGAGATTGCTGAGAACAAGGAGGACTACAACAAGTTCTACGAAGCATTCTCTAAGAATCTGAAGCTTGGTATCCATGAGGACTCTCAAAACAGAACCAAGATCGCTGAGTTGCTCCGTTACCACTCAACCAAGAGTGGCGATGAGTTGACCAGCCTCAAGGACTACGTGACAAGGATGAAGGAAGGTCAGAACGATATCTTTTACATCACTGGCGAGAGCAAGAAGGCTGTGGAGAATTCCCCGTTCCTCGAGAAGCTCAAGAAGAAAGGGTATGAAGTTCTTTACATGGTTGATGCAATCGATGAGTATGCCATTGGCCAGCTGAAGGAGTTTGAGGGAAAGAAGCTTGTCTCTGCAACCAAGGAAGGTCTGAAACTGGAAGAGTCAGAGGACGAGAAGAAGAAAAAGGAGGAGCTAAAGGAGAAGTTTGAAGGACTCTGCAAAGTGATCAAGGACGTTCTTGGAGACAAGGTGGAGAAGGTGATAGTCTCTGACCGTGTAGTGGACTCACCATGCTGTCTGGTAACAGGTGAATACGGATGGACTGCAAACATGGAGAGGATCATGAAAGCTCAGGCTTTGAGAGACAGCAGCATGGCTGGTTACATGTCGAGCAAGAAGACGATGGAGATCAATCCAGAGAATGCGATCATGGACGAGCTGAGGAAGAGAGCTGAAGCTGATAAGAACGACAAGTCTGTGAAAGATCTTGTGCTTCTCCTCTTTGAGACTGCTCTTCTCACTTCGGGGTTCAGCTTAGACGAGCCAAACACTTTCGGGAGCAGAATCCACAGGATGTTGAAGCTTGGACTGAGCATTGATGATGATGATGTCGTTGAAGCTGATGCAGAGATGCCTCCCCTTGAAGATGATGCCGATGCTGAAGGTAGCAAGATGGAGGAAGTTGATTAAGAGTTCCCCAACGAGTGTAGTTAATGGTTTCTCTCGAATCATCTGTTGTTCCTGTTTTATTTCTGAATATTTTTCTTTTCTTCTTAGAGTATCATTTGCTTTTTGTCTGAAGAATTTCTATTGCAAATCCAGATCATTTCTTGCAGGGTTGATGGTAACCTGATCTTGATTAAAGTTTATTTGCATATCAGAATGTAATGATAGTCTTGTACAAGCGTTGCTTAGACAGCATACGCTTCTTGGTTTCATGAGACACGAGTAGCAGCATTCAAGAATCGATGTGGAGATCTTGTGTTCAAAATGCAAAATGGAAAATAACTTTGCTTCACAAAAAAAAAGTTTAGTTGGAAAAACAAATAGACAAAAAAAACAGTCTTGCTGCTTGCTTGCTATTTTTACAGGTATCTTAAACCTGTAGTCACAGATACGACCAGCTCACGGACATTTATTGAGAAGAAACAGAAACCAGAGAAGCAATCCTGTTGTCAGTCCACTGAAGAGTCATGTTCTTGATAAGCCTAGGATGTCTACCAACAAGGCTTCTTGAAACACCTCAACCCAAAAAATATTTTAAAGGTTTTGAAAAATATTAAATAAAAATCTGAATCAAGTAAACATAATAAAACATTGCATCTTTATTAATAAAACCGAGTTTAAAAACATAGAAATAAGATTAAAATTCATAAGAAAATTCTCATAAATCCCCAAAGTTCATAATACCCAATTATTATGGTTTTTATAGTGTCACTCCCCGGTCCAATCATTCCTCGCCTGCATCACAAAGGAGGTATGAGTATACAAAGGCACTCAGAGAGGATGCTCAAAACTGCCTACATGCAACCCATAACATCTAGCAATCTAGCATTTCATTCCATTTTAGCAATCTAGCATTTCATTTCATTCTAACAACCTATTTCTCCATTTCATTCTAGCAACCTAACAACTCATTCCATCCTATCATTTTCTTAATCTCGTACTTTCTTTAATGTTCCTTTAACATTTTTCAATTAACATGCTATTTATTTTTAGATAAATCCTATGTTTTTCACATAAACATTCTTATCCATGTTATTATCAATACACACAATCTAGCATTTCATTCCATTTTAGCAATCTAGCATTTCATTTTATTCTAGCAACCTATTTTTCCATTTCATTCTAGCAACCTAACAACTCATTCCATCCTATCATTTTTTTAATCTCGTACTTTCCTTAATGTTCCTTTAACATTTTTCAATTAACATGCCATTTATTTTTAGATAAATCCTATGTTTTTCACATAAACATTCTTATCCATGTTATTATCAATACACACAATCTAGCATTTCATTCCATTTTAGCAATCTAGCATTTCATTTCATTCTAGCAACCTATTTTTCCATTTCATTCTAGCAACCTAACAACTCATTCGATCCTATCATTTTCTTAATCTCGTACTTTCCTTAATGTTCCTTTAACATTTTTCAATTAACATGCCATTTATTTTTAGATAAATCCTATGTTTTTCACATAAACATTCTTATCCATGTTATTATCAATACACACAATCTAGCATTTCATTCCATTTTAGCAATCTAGCATTTCATTTCATTCTAGCAACCTATTTTTCCATTTCATTCTAGCAACCTAACAACTCATTCCATCCTATCATTTTCTTAATCTCGTACTTTCCTTAATGTTCCTTTAACATTTTTCAATTAACATGCCATTTATTTTTAGACAAATCCTATGTTTTTCACATAAACATTCTTATCCATGTTATTATCAATACACACAATCTAGCATGTCATACTCTAAGAACACAAAGAATGTTCTTCAGTTCCTGAAGATTACTTCGAAGAACGAAGGACGAACTTTCCATATAACACAACATTCATTCATACATCCTAGCATATTCAGATCTAATTCACAAATATCTATGCTATCGAGTTGCCACGGATCATGGGGATCTCAAGGATTCGAAGCCTCTGGAACTTTCTAGTGTTTTTCCGGCGAATACTTATTTGCTCCTCGTTTGATCCTCTTTCTCGAACTCCCCTCTCCAAAAGCTCTTTTATGCTCTTACTTCACTTTAGAGTTGAAGCTCTCTTTTTATACTAATTTCTGGACTTGCTCACCAAACTGAGCATTTAGTGTTTTTTCCTTGTTTGGCTTGTTCAAACTTTTCCTCGAGTTTCAAAGAATCTCTACACTTCTTTCTTTATATGGCTTCCGCAAACGCGACCTTTCTTTCATACGATCGAGACACTGATATCCAATCAAACTTACCTTACTTGGAACTCGCATCTCCACCGTTCGAACTTTCCTTTGTTAGACTTGTAGTCTGTTATTCCTTACTTAGACTCGATTGCTCTATGATCAGTTTATCAATACATAGTCTAGAACATTCTATACTTAGAGAAAAATTAACTTCTTCTTCCTTTCATATTGAATACATTGTTCCAACACTTAATAAAAAAATATTCTTCCCTTACAATCAAATTTCTCACCAAAAATATAATTTCACAAATAAAACTACCCCAAGAACGGATCGTTACATTTTTGCGCTTCTAGTCTCATGGACGTTAGCTCGCGTTTATAAATCGCAGGTATCTCTTACACAGTCTTATGTATGTATTCATAAAGAACAAAGCATACAATAAAACAAGTATTTGGTCACCCTGAGTTCACCAGAATGGGCACATACCTCTTCTAGGAGGGTCCCTCAAATGCATCTACTGTAAAGAGAGTTTACATAGAAAGATAAAGCTAGAGAGATTACGAGATTACATCTCTCCAAAAGGAAGAGGAGGAATCAAAGAAGTGGCTAGCTAGGCAAGCTTTTATAGTGATTTGCAAATTAAGCCATTTTTTTTTTGTTCTTGCATATTTTTCTCTTCATCTAAACCGAAACCTGCTCAACATGACCTTTAAATTAAGCCATCTTCTTGTTCTTACATATCTTTCTCTATGTATCTTGGCTTGCTTGGAGTTACGGGTAGAAGCAACAATCAATACATATGATATAAATGACAAAAAAAAAAAATACTCCTTCCGTTTTTTTATATTTGATGTTCTAAAATTATGCAAATAGATTAAGAAACATTTAATTTTTATTATTTTCTAAACAAAAACATCATTAATTGTTTATCTAACCACAATTCAACCAATAATAAAATAGAAAGTATAATATGATTGATCATCTAACATTAATTAATAATAAATTTTACATAAAAAATTGAAAACGTCAAATAATTTAACGTCAAATAATTTAGAACAAAAAAATTTCCCCAAATTATCAATTATAAAAAAACAGAGGAAATTATAAAAAAACGCAGGGAGTAGTTAAGAGCATGTTTATTGGGGGATCTTAGTAGGTCTCTTAAGGCGTGGGACCCACTAAATCCCCCAAAAACCATCCCTTAAATCCTTTAACTAAGAAACCCTCTCTCCTTGGTCCTTGCACTATTCGCAGGCCCCACTGACACGTGGCGGCCCGCGATTAGTGCTTTTATTTTATTTTTTTTTAAAAGAAAAAAAAAAAAAAAGAAAAAAAACAAAGACCTCTAAGTTTCACGATAGACTCAAGGACCATGTTTTCGTCAAGGTTCAACGACTTTTACATCAAATGTTCTGCAGCTAATAAAATCAAAGACCCAACAACGTCACCAACAGAATTTTAAGACACGACAGAATAGTCGGCACATTCAACTCTTACCCCCCGACCCATAAGTTTACTAATTATTACTCAAGATTTTATATTATAAAAGTCCAAAGGAGAACCACCACAAAGGCAAGAGGTAGATAGATATAAAGCAGCTTCCTTTTGATATTCGTCGTCATTATCACAATCCCACTTTACTTTACAAACCCACCTGCACCTTTCTCGTGGTCTCTCATGCTTTCAGGAATCTCCTTCTTCAACTTTGGCTGTACTCAAACATAACTCTCCTCTTGTTAGCTTATTTCTATAACAAAATCTCTACTACTACTAATAACTTGCCTGGTTTTGAAGAGCTGTTAATGTGGACCTAAGCAGATCATCTCCTACAATCCCCCGCAGCTTCCTCACAAACTCTCCTCGCGTTATCTTCTTTTCCTGCGGAGTAGATTTTTTCTTTATAAATTTCAACTCTCATGCAATTCTCAATACTCTCTCAAAGTTTTCCTACCCTCAGTTGTTGGTAGTCAGCATTAATGAAAGACATATCTTTCTCTGCAATCTTATGTGAGATTGCTGCAAACAGAGTAGGAAAAGGCATCCATGGAGATTTCGGTTTCGTAGTGCTCGAACCCACACTGTTTGCGCTCCCTGAACCTCTTTCAGGTCCCTGTTTTCAAACAAACAAAAAAACAAAGAGTAATTGTTCAGTCTTTTTGATAAGATCAAATGAAGGAGAACAGTAATAACCAAACTCACGTTTAAGTCTAACTGTGGAGGAAGATCCTTGGGTCCTTCCAAAGTGACACCTGAGTTATCATTCTTAGCAACCAAATTACCTGCAGGAACCAGTGTATGTCATTGACTTCTTATATTGAAGAAAACAGAATTTGATCGATCCAAATACCCATTAAGCGGTGGGTATCTCCATCCGACCCCCGGATGTTTAAATCAGAGACGTGTCTCTTGAAACCAAACGTGTTTAGTAACACCGGAGGTCGTTAGGTTTTATCACACATGGATCCTTTTTTTTTCTTTATAATTTTATCAGTTGAGACCTGAGCTTCAGCCAGATCTCTAAGCTGTCTCCCTTTCAATGCGTCATCAGTTATGATTTTAATTTGTGAGAGTTGATATGTGAGGAATGAAAAAGGAACAAATTAATCACCTTCAGCATTGTGGGAAACAGACAGCTTGAACCTAACAACATATTCCGGGAAAATATGGGTATTCATATTGATGTTCCAGACAATGTAATTTTTCGGATTCTCGACATCGTCAACTCCATTGTCATATTCTTCTCCCCCAGGGAAAAACTGTGCTTTATCACCACGAAGAAGCTCCATGTTCCCCATTATTACACGGCATAAAACCATGTACCGTACTCCATTTTCGTCAATATCACAGTACCTCGCACTGAAAACAAGTTATTCAGCAAAGTATCTACTGGAGGTAGGAGCTTAAAACACATGAACTAAAATAATTAATGTGAGGCAGAATCAGTGACAGAGATAGGGAAACCTGAAGTAAGGGCAGTCTGCAGAAGTTAAATGTATCCCAACACCATAAATGGACTTTCTAATAAATGCTCCCCCAACTCCAAGTCCCTGCATCATAATCCCAGATAGAACTTCTCTCTTTGCAGGAAGCCATGCGTATCTAACGTTTGCCTCCCCTCGATGTTTCTTGGTGATCTCAACCTGCTTTTGGAAAAGCTCTAGGCGAGCTTGAGCGATCTCACTTGAAAAACGGCCCACATCCAGCACCGCTACATGCCCTAAAGAAGCTGTACCCACTGTAAACATCTTCTTTACTGCATCTTTATCAAGTCCTTCCGCTCCAGTAGGCTTGATACCAGAGACTGCTATAGCATCCGTCTCATCCCATTTCGAAACAGCAGCTTCAACCCTGCGGCTGCAGCTATCCTCGGCTGGATCGGCATCCATACTGTCAGCAGATTCATCGCTGCACTCCTCCAAATTCAACCTAGGCTCCCCAGCATTAATATCAATCTCAAGGCGCAAGTTGATCTCATGCGGGGTATATTGTTTCGAGAACTCGCAGCAATTGTTCCTTTCATCACTCTCGTAAACTTCAGGGAAAAAACATTTGCCTCCAATGTCAATCCATGCAAGCGGAGTTTTTCCCCCTGTTTCCAAATCTAGCCTCTGCATGTGCAAGAAATCCAAAAGAAAATGATGACCACACCACTCGAACTCAATTGCAGCCCTCTTTTCATTTAATTCATTTCGGATGGCACAGATAACATGATCAGGCAAATCATTCCAGTCACCTTTCTCGTAGATCATAACACGCTTTGCAATTGAGGTCTTCTTAAAATAAGAGTAGTATCTGACCAGCGACTTCCCAGATAGATTCTCGTAAGCACTAAGCTTGTTTTCACCTTCCAATTTCCTTCTTTTGTCGGGAACTTGGCTCTGTGGGGGAACATCTAGCAGCTTTTCACACGACACTCCAGTAACAAATGCAGCATAGCTTGGTGCGCGTTTCCTCTTTTTTACCGAAACCATCTTCGCGCCTACTATCCAACACCTTGACGATCTTGGTATCCATTTCTAGCTATTAACAATGCTAAACCTATAACCTTGAAAGAAAAAGTCAACTGTAACTCTAACTCGCTATCAGTCCTAAAGATAGTGCCTTGCCGACAGCATTAAAGAGCACTGCACACAAGAAATGGAAGTGCGTAAGATACTAATTAACGATATTACAAGTACGGAATGAGCCCCTTCTCACAGTCAACATAAGAAACACGAAGCAAACAAAATAAAAAACAGCATAAAATTTAGGAGACTACAACCATCATATGGTATATCTCTTGTAACAAGAGACATCTGCTATCAGTTAGCAAAGTCATGAACAGTCTTTTCATGAGTTTTCATGTGTTGCAATACAACAAGCAGCGTACTCATTCAAAACAAAAAAGTGTGTTACAAAAGGTACAGAGAACCATAACAAAGACAACCAAAACAAGCAAAATCTGCAAACTCAACCATGAGCTTGAAACTCACCCAACGGTAACAGTTAGATTCTGATGGGTAGATACAAGCGTGTTCATCTTCTTTGTCATAAAAATAAAACACAATCAGAGAAGAAACGCCACCGTTTATACAGCCGTCGGCAAGAAAGTTCCTGCAACAAAGAGTCAACACATGGAAAAGCAGTTTCATCGATTAGAGACTCGAAAGATCAGATCGTGGACCAAAATCACACGACAAGTCAATCAACTCAACACAAAGCGTCTCTGAATCATACGAATCTAAGCCGATCTACCATAAAACAGCTTTAAAATCCAATTGAAAATCCGAGAATCGAAAACTAAAGAGAAGACACGGAACCATAATTAACCTGATGAAATGTTCAGATCGATCGCTGAGGCGGTAAGGGTTTTCTCCAAAAGCTACGATTAGAGAAGAAGCTTTAGAGAGAAGAAAACCCTAAGCCGGCGATGAGGAAGAAGAAACTGTTTCTAAGGTTGAGAAGACTCATATATAAAGTGTATCTTCGGAGATGGAGAAGAAACTTTAAGTCGGCCAAGCCTGAGTCTTCCTCTCCTGACCAAAAAATTGCTTGGACGAAAAGCAAATCATTTGGGTTAAGTTAGAATAACGTGTCGGTCATGTATTATATGTGCAAGTTGAATTCTGATTGGGTGGTGATGTATTGATGAGGCGGTCAACACACGGAGATAGATGTGGTCGAATAAATAAATGGAATAATATTCATCATGGGTGTAGAAATATACTATAAATAATGTAGCGGGACAAACTTTTATAATTATTGAAATATAGAAAAATGTTTGGACGGAGACGAACCATGATGACATTGTGAAGCGATGGGTAAAAAGGGACCCATTTGAACGGAGGATAACTATGGATTCGAGATAAACAATTTTTTTTTGCATAGAGATCTACATTCACTGTGTTGTGCTTGATTCTTATAATTGACTTGGAAATTGATAAATTATAGTTTTTTTATTTCAAAATACTTAAAAAATTTAAATAGTGCACAACTATTAAAAAAAATATTTTTAATCTAAAAACATGATTAAAATATAAATTTTTTTAATCAATTATAAAATAGAGTATAAATATATTATTAATTTTTGATAAAGTTAAAAGTTACATTGAAATATGAAACATATTTATTTTGAAACATCAAAAATTTTCTTTAACATCATTTATTTTGGAAGGATAAAGTATTTTCTTAATAATAATAATATAAAATATGTGTAACTAATTTAGTCATAATGCTTAATCCATTTTCCCATTTGAAGTCATACTTTATATACTAGTTCTTCAATTTTTGTTCATATAATAGAACCACTCGTGGTTCATCATCAATCATAATTCTAACTAGAAAACTGTTGAATAAATTGAGAAGATGGTTCATCCATTTGAGATAGATCATTCACTTTTGTCCGTTTTCCATTTAACCTAAATATGTCCTCTAGATTTGTCACTAGTCAGTAACTTAAGCGATATTAAACGTTTCAAATCCGTATCGCAAATTCCAATGAAAGTAAACCACAATTCATGGTGTTGAAAGGGCTAAAATAGTTTTGACAACTCTTTTTCATCCAAAAAAGATATGAAAAGACAAGAAATATAAAAACAAACTATTTACACGTTTGAGTAATCACATTTCACAATTGTGTAAAAAGATTGCGAGAATAATAAAACTCAGATTTCTATGGGTCTCGTGATGATTAGTCTTTGGGCCTAGAAAGCCTTTGGGATTCACCACGGTTATCAAAAAAAAAGAATAATAGAAAATAAACATTAAAATCAAATAGTAACTTATTCTTTTAGACAATATATGTCGGTTTTACTTTTTACAGTTGTCGGTTTTACCTACTTATTACGAAAAAACTAGATTTTCTAATAAATGCTAAACAAAACTCAAATGCGTTAACAAAATTTGACTACTTAGTATAAGAAATGAAAGTTTTGATAACAAACATTCAATGGTTTTGTCAATGTCTAAAAATATCAAACTTTCATTGCTTCAGATCTTATTCGGGTACATCCAAAAACAGTTGAAGGTCATCCAATGAAACCATGTAACTCATCTAAATTGACATGCAAGACATTTCTGAAAAAAAAGAGAGAGTTAAATCTCAATTTTTAGCTCGTTCAAAAATGTTCAAATGAACCTACTATTTATTGAAGGAAGAAAAAACAAGTTAAATTTGATTTCCCTAAAGAGATCTGAGTACTTGGAGCATGGATCTCACAATCTTCATTTTCTCTTTCAGAGAAAAATGATTTTTTTTTCAGATCTTCTTCGTACATATAAAAAATCATCTGAAACTCATTCGTTCAAGCACATAACTCATTGGATTCGACATACAAAATTTATTTGAAAAAAAGTCAAAAATGGTTCAGATGAACTTACTATATATTGATGAAGAAAAAAATAAGTAAGAGTATATTTACCTAAAGAGATCGGGTTACATGGAGTATGGATTTAAAGATCGTCGTTATTCATTTGAGAGAAAAATGTATTTTTTTTTAACAGAAGAGGAGTATTCTCGAAAAGACAAATAAACAACTTCACTTTTGTCTGTAAGCATAAACAATGTGATGGGTTAGGATCAAAATACACAAAATTAAACATGAAGTAAAATTTCATCTTTTACTCTCAGTTTGTAACATATAATTTAATTTGAATTAATGAAAAAAATCCCAAAATGATTTATTTTTTAATGTAAAAGACCGAATTTGTTTTTCAGAAAAAAATTACAGTAAACAAAGCCTAAGCAAACATTAATTTTACTTATTTATTTAATTTAAACCAAATTTTATTAAATTCTATATTATATTATTCTAAACTTATTTACAAATTACAAAGAAATGAAGAAAGCTATATCAATTAAAATTTAGTTATATTAACTTAGGTGATTCGTGTTGGTTTACTTTCTAGTTTATGGGGGTTGGGGTATTGTTTGCCTCGCCAGTTTATTGTTCTTGAAGGAGTGTGCTCGAACTCGAATAGGAAAAAGTAATTTAATGATGTTTTTTTATGTCAACTTTACTTTTCATTAAAATATAATACATGTAAGAGTACAAAGTTATAGCTACACATGTGTGTATAAGCAAACACGTGGAAGATATACAATTGATTTTATGCTACGTGTCAAAATCAAAGTACAAAGATCAGGATTTTCTTTATCTTCGCCATCGATCATAATTATGATCACAATCTCCGGAGATCTCTTCTATTTTTTGGTAATATCTTTATCTCAATTGCTTTGTGCTACTTACATGAATCTCTTCTGCTTTTCGTCTTCATTAGTGACGGGAAATCATACATCTCTGAATGTTAAATTTGTGCTTGCTCAATCAAACCAAAGTTAGATTCTTTGTTGGACCGCTCTAATAATACGCCAGTCTCTGTTGGATCTCTTCTGAAGCGACTTGGATTAATCCATCACCTTCTTCATTTTTTCTGCAAGAAAGCTTCGCACAAAAATAGATTTTCGTCGATATTCTAAACGGGTAAAAATTGATTTCCATGAGAAAGAAATTAAAGCTTATCTTTCGAAGTAGATAAACCATCAAAAAGATCGAGATTTCGAGTGAGAAGAGAGAAGCAAAAGTCGGAACCAGATCCAACATAAATAAAAAAAACAAAATCTGCATCATAAAACATTATCCATTTTGACGGAAATATAACAAAAAAATAAAAAAGAGATATCAATCTGAATATGAATTTTTGGAGAGGAGAGAGTTGAGAAAAACTTCGTTCTTTTAGGGAGAGTTTTTTTTATGGGGAACTCCAATACATGTTAAACTCAAATGAATAGTGGAAATAATAAGAACAACTAGAAGAGATATTATTTAATTTGTATAAATTATGTATTGTAAATATAAAATAATATTATTTATTAATATAAGTAACAAATTTTAGAATATTATTATTTTAAGAAGAGTTTTTTTATGGGAAAATCCAATACATGTTAAACTCAAATGAATAGTGAAAATAATAAGAACAACTAGAAGAGATATTATTTAATTTGTATAAATTATGTATTGTAAATATAAAATAATATTATTTATTAATATAAGTAATAAATTTTAGAATGTTATTATTTTAAGAAAAAGAAGGAATATACGCTTCCAATACGTCACAGATCCAAGGAAAATCCAAACAGAAGTCCATAGCTAAAGGTGAATGGTTGATTGTAGCCGAAAACCCTCAATCAACCTTCATCTCCTCCAAATCCGACGAAGTCAGTGCTGACACATTTGATCTAATTTTCACATTTCTACTGTATTACATAGAAGTCACAACCTCACTTTATGTGTGATTTTTTTCTAAATTGGACCTTCCCTAAAAAGTTATGCTTTAATATATGTAACAGTAGATTAATTAAAACTTACAATATTCTAACAAATATATCTAAGCTATTAGTTATATGGTCACGTATTTTTGCCATAAGATCTGATTTCGCGTATCTAGATTTTGCCAAAAAATTATGCGGGCCATAAGATCATGTATGTAGGTTTGTTTACGATATATAAATCATAATATCTAGGTTTGTTTTGCCATAAGATTGCATGGCTCATAATATCCTCTATTTAATATAATAGATACTAGATCTACAACGAATATATGAATATCTACAATATAGGTAACCATAACAACTCATCATAATATTCCAATATTAAATATATATTAATTACGAATAAACTAGAATATTATCTCTAAAATACCTTAAAAATCTCTATCCATCTATAAATATCGATGTTAAGACTCCTAACATCGACCATCACTTAAACGAACATCTTTAGCCATGTCTACAAATAAGAGTGTTTCTTTGCTAAAAAACATCAAACTTTACAAACAAGGATGGCGCATCCAAGTGAAGTTGCTTCATTTGTGGAGACAGAAAACTAAATATGGAGGAGATACTCTTGAGTTGATCTTTTCAGATGAAATTGTAAGAGGATTTATGTTTATTTGTTCTTTCGTAATCATATGCATTTATGTAGTTAGTTTTATAATATCTATTTTTGTTTCAGGGTGATAAAATCCATTGTACGTGCAAGAAGACTTACATTCAACGTACGCAAAGTAAATTGCGACTTGGTGAATGGAGTCTGATAGAAACGTTTTCGTTGACTCAATCATCACGCCAGTAACGTCCAACGAACCATTCATACAAGATGTCCATCATTGAAGACACTTCAATAAAACCAAGTTCCCTTGTGTGTGATGATAACTTCCTGAGTTTATCAAGTTTTGAAGAGATTGGAAATGGAACCCTCAAAACTTTTTTTTCTAATTGGTTAGTGTATAAATCATATTTTGGACATTTAGTTGGTATAAAATACTAATATGAAGCATGTAACTTTTTCAGATGTCATTGGTCAAGAGATCAGTCTTCGTGACATTCAAACTATTCAGGTTTTCGGACAAGATAAGAAGAAAGTTAAATTTTGCCTAATGGACATCAAGTGAGTTATAGATATTAGCATATTAGTTTTTATACCCTTTATAACGTATATAATTTCTAAATTGCTATTTTATTGACTTATAATTTCAGTGGCCAAAGCATTGCATGTTGTTTGTGGGGTAAATATGCAGAACAACTTGAAGAGCATCTCAAACAAACAAATGATCCTAACATGGTGTGCTTGATCCGGTTTGCGAAAATTGGGTTTAACAAAGGTTTCAAAAATTGTAACCAAAAATACTAATTTCATTTAATTTAATATAGACTAATAATTATACATACTTATCTAATTTTTTGATATTATCCCATGCTTATGTTTGATAGGAGATGTTCAGTTAATCAATGCATTTGTTACATCCCTATTCATTTTCAATCCTGATTTACCCGAAGCTCTTGCTTTAAAAAAACGTGTAAGATTCTTAGCTACCACAATAATAATTTTTCTATCTATTATACTCATCAGTTCTATTAATATCCACCAATTTTTGTATGTTCAGGATGCCAAATGATGAATTCGCTCTTGCTCTTACTGATACAAGAAAAGAAAAGCGTCGGACCAAGGACCAAGTTGATGATTGGAATGCCGTGGATATTAAATTTATCTCTGAAATCATCATGGAAACTATGGTGTTACTATTACATTTTGATGATCATTTAATTTACCATAATTTATATATATATATATATATATATATATATATGTTTATAGTTCTTAATATTCTTCTTTCTTTGCACGCTTAGGAGGAGAATTGTAAAATAATCTGCTCAATTGAATCTATAGATACAGATTGGAGCTGGTATTACTTTGGCCATGAAAGTTGTAAGAAATGTGCTATACTAATCAAATCTAAAGGTGGAGGTTTGGTTTCAAATGAGAAACCATTATTTCAGTGCACCTTTTGTCATGTTAATGTCACCAGTCTGTCTCCAACGTTAGTTTATAATATATATTGATCTTCTTTTATTTATTTATTTTATTATACTATCATAAATTTTACTACTATTTTTTTCTGTTTGAAACAGATTCAAATTGCTTATGGTTGTCAGAAATGACACAAGTATTTGCAAATTGATGATGCTTGATACTGTTGCTAAAGTCATTGTCGGGTGTGATGCTGAAGAACTTTGGGATGGTTCCATGATGAGGTTACTATAAATATATTTTTCTGTTGTTTTATTTACTATGACTGGATTTACTATGTTACTAAATTTTGATTTTTATATTAATCGATCAAAATGCAGATTGAAGATCCAGAGATTGCCTCAGTCTATTAAAGAATTAGTTGGAAATCTTTTTGTTTTGGTCTTACTCTTGGCTCTGAAAATGTTTCAAATGGATCAGAAATATTTTGGTTTCACAAGTTTGGTCTGGAGATAAGATTCTCCAAATTGAGTCAAATTCAGAGCCCATAACCAGCGCTATGGATGCTTCATCAATCATGTCTGGTGGAAAGGTATATTTAAAAAAAAAATTGACTGTCTACTTGACAGATTCATTGTAATTAAGGTATAGTCGTGAATTCTTATTGTTTATAGAAATTATTTATTTTATGTTGACCTTTTGATAAGGTTTCTGCCACGGAAAAGAACAATCAGAATTCATCAGAAGGTTCTTCGACGCCATTTTCAAAGCACAAAAAAAGGATCAACTTGATCAGGCTTCAACTTCCAAAAAATTTTGCACCATGGTGGTCAAAATGGAGAAGATTAAAGATGATTAGCTGGAAATATAATTCTTTTGATATTCATTATCTGAAGAGTTATTTCATGTTTTTTTAGGGTTTTAAGTGTTTTTATTTTATAATAATGTATGTGTTTTCATAAAACACAAACTTGGTTTTATTGATTAAACTTAATAATTATGGTTTTTAATTTTCTTAATAAAAGCTTTAATTTTATTATCTAGCAATGATAATCTATCCTGCCATATCTAAATGAAAACAATGACTTAGAAAGCTTTATAATGTGTAAGTTCGTATTTGACCGATGCACTTATATATACTAGCAAAAAAAAAAGATAATGTAATTACCTCAATTATTACGAATACTGAAAATTGAGATGATTGTTTTTGGGAGTCACTAAACCAGAGTACATTGTCAATATCATTCCTGAAAAAAATATTATATATACATTATTTAATATATGATTTCAGTTAATAAAAATATTTATCATTAGCTACATACCATATACTTATTTAAAATATAAAATATTATACCAAAAAAGGAAAAATAATATAGATTTCAAATAATATTTCTTTACATATTTTATAACAATGAAAACCCCTACAAAAAGACCAAACTCTTTGGGCTTTGCTAAACTTCTAGATTTTAGCAACGAAATTATATATTATCCTTTGAGATCAAAATAACACAAAATCACGACAGTTTGGATGTCATAAAGACTCCATTCACATGATAGATTTTTGTTGTTCATTTGCCCTAACATCGTGTTTGATTAACATTCAAAGGAGCAGAGATATTTCTCCTCTCTTCAAAGCCTAATCAGGTAAAAAAATTTCTCTGTTTTGATGGTTTATATATCAATATTGATATGAACTTAAATTATTGCAGACACAATGAAAAGGAAACCATGTGGTTCCTCTATTCATCTGGTGAATTCATCCTAGCAAATAGAGAGGAAAACTAGAAGAAAACAGAACAATGGCAATCTATATCAAGTTGAAATAAACCAAAATAAAAAAAATCAATCAGCAGTTTGGATGTACCTTTACCTTCTATTTTTAAGAGATTATTTCAAGATGTTGGATACCTTCCAATTCATATTGTTTCAAGTTCTGGAAATCAAGTGAAACAGAAGACTTCATGTACACCGAGAAACAGCAGTAAATGCTTTAAAAGTATGGTTCAACGTGATAACTTCTTGTGATATGTTTTTTTATTCTCTATTCATTTGAGATAAAACTATATGCTTTTGATCCTAAAATTTGGATTGTGGGAATGGCCAAGCTTCATACGCATGTGAACAGAGAAGTTGTATCACATTTTTAGCATGTAAGATTAAATACCAGTGTTGAAGTTAATATAAAAACTGTATTACATGCCTGAATTGTGACTCAATAGCTATTTGTTATTTTTTATTTACTAGACAAATCTGGCGTCAGAAAGAGACCACGATCTAATTTACAATTCCCTACTAATATATCCAACTTTATAGATAGTCTCGATGAAGATTTACAATCTGATACATATCATGGTGAAAGAAGTGGTGATGAAAGTGAAGAGGATGGGAGTGCAGTAGCTTTGTTTTCTGACTAAACAGGTTATAATTTAGCTTATTTGTCTAACTATATAAGATTGACTATTGTTTCTGTTTGTTTATTTTTATTAACAGTGTTATGTTTCATGTGGTTGTAGATGGATTTGATGAATATAATGAACCAGATTTTGACTGTAGTTCTCAAGAAAACACTGATTCAGAATCAGATCCAGAAACTGAAGCAGTTGACATGACTATCACTAATTAAGGAGCAATATAACATACTTAAAAGAAACAAAGTTAAATCTCTGGCATCACTATTTGAAGAAGCATTTTGTGCTACAGAAAATCTAGCTAAAATAGCTTTGCCAAAACAAGATGGTAATAAACCTACAATCGATATAATCTAATATGTAAAATTATAATACATGCTCCTTTACTGATCATTTATGATCATCTACAGCTTATTTAGATGAAGGGGATCCTACTTACACATGTACTTACTGTGGAGCTATTATGTGGTTTGGTGAACGGTTAAACAAGCGTATGAAAACACGTACTCCTAAATTTGCTCTCTGTTGTATGCAAGGACAAGTGCAGCTACCATTACTAAAAGAACCACCAGAAGCACTTAAAAATTACTGGAAGGAGATGATAAATTAAGCAAGCATTTTCAGAGAAACACGAGAGCTTATAACATGGTGTTCTCATTCACTTCACTTGGTGGAAAAGTTGATAGATCTGTTGGAAAGGGAAAAAGTTCAAAAATGCTGGTACTTCAAGGTGAGAATTACCATTTAATTGGTAGTGTACAACCAACAAATGGGAATGATGCTAAGTTTGGACAACTTTATATTGTTTACACTGAAATGAAACTAAAAATTGAATAAATGCTTTGAGGTAATTATTTTTCTCTTTGAGTTTTTGTTTTCTGTTTGTTCATTGTGTCTATATATCTTAAATGTTTTGGTCTCTTTTTTTCCAGCAAAGGGGGACAAACAAAAGCATATAAAAAGAATGATGGACTTAAGAAGGAAATCATTGACCTTCTGATAAAGATGCTAAATGAAACCAACCCTTACGTTAAGAAGTTCATATCAGCAAAAGATCGTCTTAAGATGAATCCTGAAGACTCTTTTCATATGAGATAATTAGTGATAGAGCTAAAGATGGAAGAACATATGATACACCTACATTATCGGAAGTTGTTGCGATGATTCCTGGAGCTTTTAATCTAGACATGGATAAAAGGGACATTATTCAACAAAAATCAGGAAAATTGCTAAGGATTGATGAAATACATGCTCTATATCTTGCACTTCAGTATCCTCTTTTATTCGTATATGGAGAAGATGGTTTCAGACTTGGGATAAAGAAAGGTGTTACAAAAGCTACAGAAAAACTGAAAAAGAATACTATCAGCATGAGGCAGTTCTTTGCGTTTTGTATGCATGAACGTAAGAATGAAGCTCATATTATCTTAAATTCAAAAAGGTTGTTTCAGCAGTTTGTTGTGGATGCCTACACAACTATAGAGTCCAATCGCCTACGTTATCTGAGGACTCATCAGACGACTATGCGTTCTAATAGCTATGACTCTATCAAAGAGTCAGAAAGTGCTGGCATGATCGATATGGCCGACCAAGGATCTTCATTTCTCTTACCAGCTACATTCATTGGCGGTCCTAGATATATGAAGAACAACTATCTTGATGCAATGACTATATGTAAGCATTTTGGATTTCTAGATCTTTTTATCACTTTTACATGCAATCCTAAATGACCAGAGATCACAAGACATCTTCAGAGCCGGAAATTAAAGGCAGAGGACAGATCAAACATTATTTGCAGGATGTTCAAAATAAAATTGGATTCATTGAAGGATGATTTAACCAAGAAGAATCTCCTTGGAAAAACTGTTTCATGTAAGTAAAATATTCAGAATTTTAGATCATAACACATTTTGAGTTTGAATATTTACTATAACATACTTTGTTGTTTTCTGTTTCAGCTATGTACACGATTGAGTTTCAAAAACGTGGTCTACCACATGCTCACATTCTACTATTTATGCATCCTACGGCGAAGCTGCCCACTACAGATGATATTGACAAGATCATTTCAGCTGAGATTCCTAATAAACTTGAAGAACCAGAGCTCTATGATATCATTAAGGATATGATGATTCATGGACCATGTGGAGCTGCTAATATGAATTATCCTTTTATGGAAAATGGAAAATATTTGAAGTCTTACCCGAAATCCTTTGCTGATAAGACAATAATTAATAAAGAAGGATTTCCCATTTACCGGAGAAGAGAACATTCAGATCGTTATGTAGAGAAGAATGGGTGAAATGTGACAACAGATTTGTTATTTCTTATAACAAGAAACTATCTCTACGTTATCGAGCTCATATTAATGTAGAGTGGTGCAACCAAGATGGTTCTATAAAGTACTTATTTAATTAAATTAATAAAGGAAGTGATCGTGTGACAGTATCTGTGAAACCACCAGATCACATGGTTGCATATGCACTTGGTATTCCCGAAGGAAGTGTCAACGACAAAAAAAAATGAATTCAAGGACTTCTTTGATTGCAGGTATTTTTTGATTTTGTAACTTCCCTACTGATTTTATTTGTATAAGTACATGATATATAAAAAAGTAACGATATTTTTTTTGTTTAAATTTTGGTCTTGTAGATATGTTTCTTCATGTGAAAGGTCATGGAGAATTTTTAAGTTTGTCATTCATTATAGGTCTACTCCGGTTAAGAAGCTTAATTTCCATCTACCAGGAAAACAAACTAGTATTTTCAAAGGAAAAGACAAGATGAAAGCAGTGATCAGTCGTAAACTCATCGAGAATACTATGTTCTTAGCATGGTTTGAATTGTATAAAGTTGATGATCTGGCTAAAACCATCACATATGCTCAGATTCCTAACTTCTTTACCTATTCAAAGAGCTAGACAAAGTTCAAGAGACAGAAAAGGGGATTCAGTGTCGGTAGAATCAACTATGCTTCACGTAATCAAGAAAATTGTTATTGTTTGCATGTGTTGTTAAACATTGTCAAAGGCCCTATATGCTATGATGACATAAAAACATTTGAAGGTGTTGTTTACTCAAGCTACAAAGAAGCATGTTTTGCTAGAGGATTGTTAGATGATGATCAAGAGTACATTGATGATATATTAAGAACAAGCTATGAAAGCTCAGGAGCTGAGCTAAGGCAATTGTTTGTTATGATGCTCATGAACAATAGTTTATCTGTGTCAGAGACTGTTTGGGAGAAGACTTGGGAATGTCTTTCAGATGATATTGAGCATAATCGGAGGAAAATTTTCAATAGGCCAGGTTTGTTTACTTTGTCATATGTTCATTATTCATATAAGAAAAACTCCATTTCATACATAGTTTGGTTTCCGATTTTCACATGCAAATTTTTTTTGTAGGACTGTTGTTAAGTGAAAGAAGTTTGCTTTGCTGGATATTGAAAAGATTCTGAGGCGTTGTGGGACTTTGTTATCAAAATTTGATTTTATGCCAAAACTACCAAAGACAAGTAGCCATGATTCAAATGTATTGATATTAGATGAGAGAAGCTATGATCGTGAATCATGAAACTCTTCATAGATATATTCCAAAGATGACTGATGAACAAAAGAAAATATATGATAAAATCCTAGCTGATGTTAATGAAGAAAGAGGGGGAATGCTTTTTATGTCTGGATTTGGTGGCATTGGAAAAAAATGTTTCTCTGAAAGTTACTATCTGCAGCTATTAGATCACGAGGAGATATTGCTCTTAATGTTTCATCAAGTGGGATTGTTTTTTTGTTGTTGCAAGGTGGTAGGACTGCCCATTCAAGGTTTGGGATACCACTTAATCCAGATGATTTTTCTTCGTGTACAATGGCTCATGGAACAAATCAAGCTAATTTAGTGAAAGAGGCATCACTGATAATATGGGATGAAGCCCCCATGATGAGTAAGTATTGTTTTGAGGCATTGAATAGAAGTTTATTTGATATTATTGGGAAGAAGAGCGACAAGCCTTTTGGTGGAAAGGTTGATGTTTTTGGAGGTGATTTCAGACAAGTGCTCTTAGTAATAAATGGAGGCTGCAATTGTTTTGCGTCGATGAATTCTTTGTATCTGTGGGAGCATTGTAAAGTGCTCAAACTAACTAAGATCATGAGATTATTTTCTGGTGGTTTGTCAGCGGAAGAGTCAAATGATGTTAAGGAATTCTCTGAGTAGATTTTAAAGGTTGGTGATGGTACACTTGGAGAGGCTAACGATAGTATAACTGAGATCGATGTTCCCTCCGAATTTTTAATTATTGATTCTAATGACCCTATAGAAGCCATAAGCAAAGCAATGTACGGAGAAACTTCTTCATTAAAAGGAAACAAAGAACCTTTTTTTTCAAGAGAGAGCTATTCTGTGTCCAACCAATGAAGATGTTAACATGATCAATGATTACATGTTGGATAAGCTGGATGGTAATTTATTTTATATCTTTTTATGTGATTTATTTGAGAAGAAGGTTTGTTATATATTGTTAACATGTTTTCATATTTTTAGGTGAGGAAAGGATTTATCTGAGTGTAGATAGTATAGATCACCGATAAAAATTAGTTAATGATGAAGCACTTGGATCAGATTTTCTAAAGAATATTAAGGTGTCGGGATTACCGAACCATAGCCTTCGCCTGAAAGTTGGTTGTCCAGTGATGGTTCTCAGGAATATTGATCTTCCAGCAGGGTTAATGAATGGAACAAGGCTACAAATTACTCAACTGATGGATCTAATGGTTGCAGCTAAGATTATCACTGGATCTAATGTTGAGAAAACATTAAATATTCCTAGATTGTTGATAACACCATCTGATACGAGACTGCCTTTCAAAATGCGCCGAAGGCAATTGCCTTTGGTTGTTGCTTTTGCTATAACAATAAACAAAATTCAAGGACAATCTCTCTTAGAAGTTGGACTCTTCCAACTCAGACCTGTGTTTTCACATGGACATCTCTACGTAGCTATTTCTAGGGTCACGTCCAAGAAAGGATTGAAAATTTTGATTGTGGATAAAGATGGTAAACCTCATAAGAAGACCGTGAATGTTGTTTTCAAAGAGATTTTCAATAATCTATAAGCAAAGGAGGCATAGTTTGGTATGTTTTTTAACTGACCATCCTTTAATGTTTATTATTAAATGCTAAGATCATATTTTTAAAACATTTTAATATGTGAGGTGTTCTCTTTTTTTCCAGAGATATTTACTTCAAGAGGAGAGGAAAAATATTGCTTATGGTACATGAATTTTTTCAAGCGATTTTCTACTTATGAATTCGATTTGTTTTTAATAAATTTATCTTTTTCTACTTATCTACTCTATTAAAATTGATATCAAATAAATAAATACAATTCAACATAGATATGCAACCTACAATCAACTCAAAGACAAAACAATAATGACAAGACCATAGTTGAATAGTTTACCTGCAGTTTTCATGAATTGGGAGACATGGTTCATGATTTTGCTTGTGGCACGGTCCATAGACTTTCTTCAGTTACCCGATCCGGCATAACTTTCATGCAACAAAAAAGAGCAAGTAGTTGTGTCGTAGCAAATACCCGTAAATGTCAAACTCCATGTTCTTTGCTTCTAACTATTACAAAAGTAAAAACCTATCAAGATTTACCCTTCTATGTTCCCAACTTCTACGAACATATTTGATATATTTCATTGTTGTCCCGACGCAAGGGTTGCAGAACAGAGCACAGATCATCTCAGCTTGACAGCGATAGATACCATAGTGTCATGATCCTTGGCTTTCCCTGAAGTTTCCTCATGCTCTTTCTAACCATTTCTTCAACCATGTCAGGTCTGTTGCTGAATGTTGAGAAGAAATTAACTGAAAAAACAGTTAACAAAGTTAGTTTAATTCATATGAGAGTTAATGAGAACTCATAGAAAAAGAACATGTCTAGAAATTATTGAATATATTCTGAACTCATATAAAAAGAACATGGGAATGATCACGATATATCATGTGTTTCCATCAATGTTTGCTCGAACAAATATGCACACACATAGGATAAGTTAAACGATCTTTTTCCTAATTAAAAAAATCTAATTAATCAAAAATCATTCACAAGCTGATAGATATTGTTAACACAAACTCAAGAGGTGTTGTTCACGATCCGATAAAACTCAAAATTAATAAGTTTGCTCCTCCTCTTTGATCTCAATCTATATTGAGTTTAAGTATCACCATATATGCTATGGAATATAACTGAACACTAAACCTTAGATTTGTTTAAAATCAGACACTAGAGTACTATTTTTTGTACAAGCTATACTATATTTATTGCAACCCATCGGATCACATGCATCTTGCATGTTACCGAGATTTGAAAAACAAAACCAGAAATTAATTTTCCAAGAGAAATAACCCACGTACTATAAAACCCGTCTTTTGTATTCATGTTATAAAGCAAATACTCATATAAAAGAATAAAATAAAGTTACCTCTGTTTCCAGGTTTTGATCGATTAGATCAAGTGATAATTTCATCTTTTGAAGGAGATGTGTGTTCAAAGTCAAGAAATCTTCTTCACACTTGCGATTATTGTTTTTAGGCTTGGAGGATTGGAGTTATGTTAAAGGGAAAATAGAGGGTTAGAGATGACGAACAATAGAGTTTTCGTCGGTTAAAAAATAATTTAGGTTTATAACACTTTTATATATTTTCCCAAAAAATCAGTTACTTTATCAATTTGGACTAACAAGTAATGATTATTAGGCTCAAAAGTTGACTCATTACAGAATGCAAATATATAGTATAGTGATTCCTACAAACAAAATATATAAAATAAGATATAAGTAAAATTGTAATATTTTTATGTTTGAAAAATATATATACACATTTGAATATATGTGATTATAATATATATATTCCTTAAAATAAATAAAAAAATGTCTATATAATATAAATAAATATGAAAATTAACATCCGCGCGGTTGCGCTGATCACGATGTAGTTTCAAATTTATTTGATCCCTTACAAGGCAAACACAATAAACAAACTTTAAACATTCAAAAATTAATTTTAGCTCACTATAAACAACTTTGAACACATTCAAAATGTTTTGTACAAAAAAGAAAGAAAACACATTAAAATGTAAATCACTTATTAGCATTTAGTAATTGCAATTTTAGACTGAATTTACGTTTGCTAATATGTTACGATTACAATATTATAAAATTACACATTATGAGATAAAACATACAACTTTTTTTATAAAAAAAAAAGAGATAAAACATACAATAAAATAAAGGGAAGTTGACTCAAATGTCATACATTTTAGTGTTTATTACTAAAGTGTTACAAATATTTTTTTATTATTGGCATTTTTTAAATGCCCAGCGTACCTTGGTACTACGTTATAACAAAAAACGTAATTACAAGAATGTCATTACTTTTTCACGCCACGTCGGAAATCGCTGGCGATTTTTTTCTGAAATCAGCCGTTAAGCGCTAAGGCGGTATTGACGACTGGTTTATGTTACATAGTGGCTGATTTAAACCTCGCGGCTGACTTATGAGAAATTGGCTGACTTGCAAACATAAATCAGCCGTACGTGACGACTGATTTAAAGAAATTTGGCTGATTTATGAGATTATGACTGACTTACGAACACAAGTTACGGCTGATTTATACATGGGTAGGCTTATTTGTCGAACATTTGGCTGAGTTTTTGAAAAGACAAGGCCGAGTTTTGGTTCTCGGCAGACTGAGTTATGGGAGTTTGTTACAGCTGATTTACGTTAATCAGTCATTAAGAGTTGGATTAAACTTTAAACTCAGCCTTGTTATGGTTGACTTATTAGCGAAAGATTAATTACTAGAATATCATTCACTTCACGACTGGGTTATTTGACGAAGCGGCTGACTTAAAGTTTTCAGCGAAATTACGGTTGGTTTATTTGCAAAAGATTAATTACTAGAATAGTACGACTTTACGACTGGCTTATATTTGTACTTGATGGCTGATTCAACTGCAGAACGCGAAAGGGAATATGATTATCTACAACCATATGAGTTCGATATTATAAGAGATCCAAATGGTCACTCAAGTTCTACCGCGGTTGGATAAATCCCCTACTAATTGACGGTCGCGTAGAGTATGGCATGAGAGCTTATGATGCTGATGGCAAAAGAATTTTCCATTGGGAAAAGAAAGATGAGTATGGCATCGACAGAGATGAGAATAGTAATGCACAAGCTATAGACGGAAGAGTTGTGAATGTGCAAGAAGAATATATCAAGGCAGTACTTCAAAGAGCTACTATGTTTGAGTACAACTACATATGTTTACCCGAACATGCAGAAAATATCACTATGTCTAGGCATAAACAAAAGAGATACAACACAACATAGATTGACGATATTGTGAATGTGATCTACAAAGCTCAAGAGATGTCATTGGATGATTTCTACAGGAGGCTTGATGATGCCTACTATCCTATAGACAAGTGCCTCACCGGTTTGACTACACGCATGGATGAGATGAAACAAGATTTGGATACTGTTCAAAGACATCATGCGAGTGGACCCGAAAGAGTGACATCGATCGACGGCAGCATCATGCCATCGATCGATACTGATTTCGACAGAATCAATCTGGCTCTGATACCACTTGAGATGTAGGACCCAATCCTGATCTTTTGACTCAACTGGACCTTGTAGGCTTACTTTCCAGAACATTGCTTGTTTGATTCATTTTTATCAATTATTTACTAAGTCATATTTGAAAATATGAGGTTCGTAAACAATCGACTAGATAGTATAAAAGAACATGGAATGAATTACTTTGTGCTTCCTAATAACATGTCATCCAATACATAGTTACTACAAGTCTCATAAACGATAAGTAACTCATCCCTAACATCATTTAAACCACACTCCACACAGCCTCTCACTGATTGAATCTTCATGGCTCCTTGGCTTGACCACGATCAGCCTCAGTTCCTAAAACCATGACCAACATAAGCATTAATCTTAACCGAAGAAAGAAAGGTTGTTTCTACTGCTTGGCTTGGTTCTTAGAACTGCGATAAACCTCAATCAATATAATCGTAGAAAAAATAGAACCTATCTACCTTATCCTAAGTCGATCATTCAACCACCCCACACGACTTTAGAATTGGTAGACAGTCCAAATAAAACAATAGAACATGACTAGAACCATATTGTTCCCAGAGACCAATCCGTCAATCCAAATAGAGTCTAGGTTCAACCGGCCACTATTGAAGTCCGGCTCATAAGCCTCTATACTTCTTTACCTGAATCGGCACTAAAGCCAGGATCCATACCACCGAGTGAGGTCCCAAACCATCCGGATCGTTTATACAACCAACCAGACCATGGAACCCCTTACTCGGTTAAACGAACCGTGTATATGTCCGGACTACAAAAGCCTCGGACAGACTCATATGGATCGGACAAACCGCATCCAATGACCACCGGTTGGAACATGACAACCCTTGGTCGATGGAACCCTTTGGCCGATGACACCTTTTGGCACGATCACACCTGTTTGGGGTCGATGACACTTTTGGGTCCGTATCGCGAGAAGAAGAAGAAGAAGAAGAAGAAGAGAAGAAGAAGACAGATTAGAAGAAGAAGAAGAAGAGGAAGAAGATTAAGAAAGAAGAAGAGAAAGAAGAAGAAGTAAGAAGTAAGAAGAAGAAGAAGAAGAAGAAGAACGTAAAGAAGAAAGAACGAAAGAAAGAAGAAGAAGAAGAAGAAGAAGAAGAAGAAGAGAAGAAGAAGAAGAAGAAGAAGAAGAAGAAGAAGAAGAAGAAGAAGAAGAAGAAGAAGAGAAGAAGAAGAAGAAGAAGAAGAAGAAGAAGAAGAAGAGAAGAAGAAGAAGAAGAAGAAGAAGAAGAAGAAGAAGAAGAAGAAGAAGAAGAAGAAGAAGAAGAAGAAGAAGAAGAAGAAGAAAGAAGAAGAAGAAGAAGAAGAAGAAGAAGAAGAAAGAAGAAGAATATTCATGGAACTGGTTTTTTACCCAACTTACAGTTTTAATTCCTAACAATGACGGTCTTGCGATAATCTCGGATAGGCATAACTCCATAGGGAAAGCAATTGAGAATGTGTATCCGTTGGCTTCTCGTGGAATCTGCACTTACCATTTATATAAGAACATTTTGGGACGGTACAAAGGAAAAAGAGGTCTTTCGTCTCATGAAGAAAGTGGGCAAAATGTTTTAGGATGTCAGACTTTACTACGATGTTTGAGGAGATTGAAGCGATTAATCCTGAACTTCATGGCTACCTCCAAAGAGCTGATGTCCGACTGTGGGCGCGTGTTCATTTCCTTGGAGAAAGGTACAATTTGATGACTACGAACATAGCGGAATCAATGAACAAAGCACTATCAAATGGTAGAAGTCTTCACATTGGTCGACTATTAGAATCGATACGGGTCATGATGACCATATGGTTTGCTGAACGAAGAGAGGATGCTACATCGCATCTTACCGAGCTTACGATTGGTGTGGAGAAACTACTACAAGTAAGTCACTTTTTATGTTTTCATAAGTCAGTCTTTGAGAAATCTAGCATTTCCCGCCCGAAATACGAAACGTCGCTATTTAAAGGCTGACTTATTTGAATAGGTCAGCCGTTATGTTACCATAAGTCAGATGTTTCCATAACTCAGCCATATTGTTTTCATAAGTAAGTCGTTATGTTACCATAAGTCAGATGTTTCCATAAGTCATCCATATTTTTTTCATATGTCAGCATGCATGTTTCAATAACTCAGCCATATTGTTTTCATATGTCAGCCTTCATGTTTTTATTTTTTTTTCATAATAGGAACGTGTTACTGATGCCAGACTGTTGACGGTACAAAGGATTGATGCTTATCGCACTGAAGTTACATATGGTTCATCTTTGCATATTGTGAACTTGGAAGCGAAAAAATGCACATGCGTGCACGCAATCGTAGCTGCCGAGGACAGAAATGTTTGTCGTGTGCAGTCCTTACTATAACAGTGATTATTTGTTAAATGCATACAATGAGTCGATCATGCCAATAGATTCAGCGCTCCAAGTTCCAAATAATGTGGCTAACCAACCGTGCTTGTCCCCCGGTTGTTCGTCAACAACCAGGAAGGCCTAAGAAAAGTAGGATGAAATCTGCTTTAGAGGTTGCCCTTGAGAAAAAACGTCCTAGGAAAGAACACACATGTTCTCATTGTAAACAGGGTGGACATAATGCAAAAACTTGTCCGATATAAAAATGTTGTATGAATGGAATTGGATTTGTAATTGGTTTGGCGAATTGGAATGAACGACTTTAGTATTTATTACGACTGAGTTATATTTACATGATGGCTGAGTTAATAAAACATGATGGTTGAGTTACACAAACATGACCGATGAGTTAATGAAACATGATGGCTGAGTTAAATAAACATTACGGAGTAAAATAAACATTACGGAGTAAAATAAACATTGCGGCTGAGTTAAAGAAATATTACGCTGAGTTAAATAAACATTACAAATTGAGTTATGTAAACATGATGGTTGAGTTATACAAACGATACGGCTGACTTAGTTTAGATTCTATCTAACCTAAGAAATAGAACCAAACTATCGCAAAACCAAACGCACAAACCACCACATTCCTCAAACACTGCACCTCACTGATGCATTTGTTTCCTCTTTTCACGGATTCTATCTTCATTCCTTTGAACTCTTTCTCTAACCGAGTGATATTGGCTTTCAGCTCCGACATGTCTTTCTTCATATCTTCAACCTCTTCTATCAAACATTCATCCGTCCATTTGAATAAATGGGTCTGTTTTCACAAATAAACTACAACTCAATAACACATACTTAATTATTTCAAAACATGCCATATAAGAACAAGATCTAACCTTATTATATCCTCCTGCACAACAATAGTACAATCTTCCTGGATTTTTAGCAGTTCCTGATGTAAATATATCAGAGGGTTGGCCACACCAACATTGTTTTGGCGTACCCCTCTCCACATTCCGACGTCGTCTGTTTACGTTTTTTGTCAATAAATCCTATTAATTTCAACAAGAGTATATACGAACACAATCGAGATCTACATACCTGAAACGCATGATGAGATAGGGTTAGATGAGGAAGACATTTCTTTTTGGGATCTCTTTCTTTTTTTTCTTTTTTTTAAATGTTTTTGGATCTTATCCAATCACAATCGAATATGAAGTATTTTGAAAACGTGTTATCGTCTCGTAAATATAACAGTCTCGAGATGCGTGACATAGTCGCACGCCTTAATAATTAGAGTTATGTTTTCGAAATATAGAAAATTGAACGGCGCAAGTTATATAAACAAAACGGCTGAGTTATTGTAACAATACGGCTGAGTTAATGAAACAACAAGGCTGAGTTGTATGAATATGACGGCTGAGTTATTGAAACAATATGGCTGAGTTGTATGAATATGACGGCTGAGTTATTGAAACAATACGGCTGAGTTATTGTAACAATACGGCTGAGTTAATGAAACAACAAGACGACTGAGTTATGAATATTACGGCTGAGTTATGTTTACAACACGACTGAGTTGTATGAATATGACGGCTGAGTTGTGTGATAAATAAGGTTGAGTTATAGAAACAACAAGGCTGAGATTTATGAACATGATGGCTGAGTTGTGTGATAAATAAGGTTGAGTTATAGAAAAACGACTGAGATTTATGTAGATAAATAATCATAAAAATTACATTCAACAACCAAAACTGTCAGGACCAAACTCATCAAACATATCGATGAGATCAAGCCAAACTCTAGTTATCATCCACGAAGGCTTCTCGCCGCCATGCGCCCATATCCTCCTCAACCAGCATTTGAGTTCGAAATACCGTTCTGGCCACCAAATTAAAATGTGTCCAAACTAACAAATTATGCCTCGGATCCACGTGTATTTTTGCTACAAAATAAAATAAATGACTAATATTAGTGTTGTTTCTATTCAATCTAATATGAATACATAATCGGTGCTTACAGCAAGTTTAAGAAACAAGAGGCGCTTAAAATGATAGGGAATGAACCGGTAAGTCGGCCAGTCATATACCCAGCCTTCTTGAAGAATCACTGGGATCGCCTGCGAGATATCGTGTAAAAATCTAAACCTCGTAACACTTTTTTTGTCAACCAAGGAACCCACACCAAGGTTTAGACGGGGAGGTTATCTCGATCCGCAGAGCTTAATATGGCATTGACAGCGACCTCTAAGGTCGTTGTGTAAACAGGGACGATCGACATTATGTTACTTCTGATGAGATTAGGTTTTTAGAGAGTTTATGTGATTGTAGAGACAAGGTTTAAGAAGGGCTATATATAGAGAGATATAGGACAAAGAAACGTCACAAAAAAAATCGCATCAATGACTTTTCTTTTTGTTCCCGCCCAAAAAAAACGAAACGTCGCATTTAATTACACATGACGGCTGACTTATTAAGTCAGCCGTCATGTGTAACTTATGATTTAGGGTTTAGGGTTTAGGGTTTAGGGTTTAGGATTTAGGGTTTATAATATAATATAATATTTAGGTTTATACTATAGGATTTATGTTTATACTTATGTTACACATATTTTATAGTTTAGGGTTTAGGGTTATCTTATATGGTTAATTGTAGTACACATGGACTCAATATCTAGTCTCTACTTGGAAATATAGGAAAATATACATATTTAACTTTATATGATTAAGGTACATTGTGTATATTGATATAACAATTTAACTTTATATGATTAAGGGTTACCTTATATGGTTTACTTAGGTAGTTGTAAGATAGTATATATAACAATAACAAGTTATGTTTCAAATTGGAAATATAAGAAAGTATACATATTTATTTGAAAATACATTGTATATGTTTTACTTTTATTTTATATGATTAAGGGTTACCTTATATGTTTATTTAGGTAGTTGTAAGAGAACATATATTTTAGTAACCAGTTAGAGTTTCAACTTGGAAATATGAGAAAGTACACATATCTATTTCAAAGTACATTGTATATGTTTTAAGGTTAAGTGTTACATTATAAAGTTTAGTTAGGTTAATTAAGAGAAATTATATCTCAAAATTAAGTTAGGGTTTGTTTCAGTTACGACTGAGTTATACAAATAATACGGCTGAGATAGTTAACCATATCAAAGAGTCAACATAATAGATAACTGAAATCAAAGAGTACGAATTAGATAAGCATAGTACAAACCAAGAGTCAAACATACTACAAATCATGTTGAGATAGTGAACCAAATCAAGAGATTCAAAATAAATTCATCTCCTCTTTCTGCGAAGATCTCTGCTCCCATCTTCATTCGCAAACCATGAATGTTAGCATCATATATCCCATCAAATGTTACACCAAGCGCTAGACACTCGACAAACTTACACGAATACACCCCACAATCGCCAACTTGAGTGTTTTGTGGAATGTTTTTGCCTCTCCTTCTACGGAACGCAAGCTGCTTCATCGTAGGTTGACGGATGTTGAAAGGAATGAATTCATTCATTGCAGGAATCATATGAGTAAGAGGCCTAAATGCATCTAGTATTTTCTGTTCACTCTCTGGTGTTTTCTCTCCCATGATGGAATCGTAAACGTCAATATTCTCCTTCACAATATCCACATCATATGCCACCCAATGATTGCCTTCAGTTTGAAGCACTCCATACAAGTGATCCACATCTACCAACCACTTCAAGTGTGTCATACAGTCCTCGGGATTCCGACCGTGTACTAATTCTTCATAACCAGTATCTTTGAATTTGAACTGCTTTGGTTTGATCTTGAACTGGTCGTAATCCCTACACCATTGTAGAGTGAACCAAATGTCCATAAAGGCAATGCGCTTGGAGCATAATGGGGTGGGAACTTGCATAGACCTTCCCCTTAGGACTCTCATATAAGCAGCAACATGCTGTACAAAGAATATATAACTCAGTCTACAAGAAAAATTAACTCAGCCGACACGTATTATATAACTCAGCCTAAAAGAAAATTAACTCAGCCGACACTTATTATATAACTCAGCCTAAAAGAAAATTAACTCAGCCAACACTTATTATATAACTCAGTCTACAAAAAAAATTAAGAGGTTGATTGTTTGGTGATTTTAGATTAGATTTTGGTTTTTGTTTTTCCAAAATCTACTTTTTACCCAATCAAGATTCCACTAAAATAGATTTCCTATTTTTTATGGAAACCAGTTTTTCAATTCATAGGTCATTTTATACATAGAAACCAAAATTTTCTTTTTGTTGGTTTTTGTGGATTTCAACGACTGTTTTCATTTTCTTTCAATAAAATAATTATTTCATATATTAAAAGTACATCAACCATTCTATAAAACAAAACTAAAAACTCACAAATAATAATATTTTCTTAAGAATCAAGTTCTTGGAGTTTTATTACCTCAATTTATATTTCATATAACATCAACCATATATTAAGTTTTTCTTAGTTTAAATAATAAGCTAATTATCAATTGGGAATTATTTAATATCTATATAATTAAATAATGCGTTAAAATATTATTACTGTATTAATTTATAATATTTGAATTTCATAAAATTGATACTTCTACCACAGTTTTTTAAAATGTTATTAATTTTTATATCGCTTATTAAACAACTTTAATTAATAATAATGTAATGTAATAATATATATATATATATACAATATAAAATTTATAAATTAATACTCCATAAATTAATAAAAACTATAAATTCATAAATATTTTCGGTCCCAAATTGAACCGGTTCACAATATGAAACAAATGGATAAAATAATAAAATAATAAATTTTAGAAAATCCTATGTGAATATATGGTACCATTAAAATTGTAAATTAATAATTTATATATATATATACATTTATATAAGTACAAATCAACCATTATATTTTGTACATTCAAATTAGAATTATATTTTTATTTCCTAACACTTAATATATTTTTATAAGTATAATTATTTGTTATATATTTTTATTTATATTTATGTAGCATAATTATTTATTATATATTATTTCATAGTAAATAATATTAATATTTAGTGAATTTTTCATTTCAATCAAAATTAATTATTCAATATAGTTAAAACCAAAAATTAAAATTCAAAAATATTACTATTCAGTTTTTTATTAAAATAAAGCAAGAGTACAGGTAAAACTAAAATATTTAAAATAAATATATATTATTTTCATTTTATTAGTTTTAGAAACAAAAACCAAAAATGTCTAAAATTTAAATTACCCTTCGTTTCTTTCAAAAAAAATAAACTGTAAATTAAAAACTAAAAATTCAAATTAAAATATCTTAAATAATATAATATATTTTCAAATAAACCTTTACTACAAAGTTATTTATTATAGTGATAATAATAATTTTGCAATTTTATAGTTTCAAAAGAAATGTTTTATTATTACTAACTTTTTTGTTTGAAAAACAAAAACCAAAATCTAATGTTTCCATTCAAGTTTTCTGAAAAACTAAAATCTACAGCAAAATCAAAAACTAAAAAATAGAAACCAAAATCTAAAAACTAAAAACTAAAATCCAAAAACCAAAAACCAAAATCTAAAAACCATACAAACAATCATCACCTAACTCAGCCGACACTTATCTTAACTTACATTATCATACAACCATCCATAGTCGGATTCTGGCCAATACGCTCTTTCGGTGATGAGGTATCTGTAGAACTTAATTGGTTCTTCAACCTTGTCATGTGGAATGTTCCTAACAATTAAATCCAAGTTAGTTTAACCAAATATTGCTAATAGTTGTATCAACAAATGGTGTAAAGATCCATACTCGAATGGCTTTAGGTGTTCCATAAGTTTCTCCAGTTTAGCCGGATCAACAGGTGCGAGAGGATCATAGATTGCTACTGAAGGTTCAACGTTCTTCCGCATGCACGTCGTTCCATTGTCTCCAATATAAGGAAATCCTCGTGCTGGAATAGCATTTTCTTTTGTCGCTGCTAACCCAGTTGGGGTTAATTGAACACCTCTCTCCCGATAAGTCTTAATTTTTGCAGACCTAATCTTTTCCTCTTCGTCCTCATCAGACTCCGGCAACAGTTTGTTATTCATCACGATTGTTTCTTCGGTCACATCGTTTAGCTCACAACTAACAATCAGGTTCTTTTTTTGTAATAAGTATTCTTATTACACCGTCGCGAACCTTTTTTCAGCAGGGGACACAACCGCCTTTTTCTTATTCCCAGCCACCCCCTTCTTCTTTAACTCAGCCTCATTCTTCTGTAACTCAGCCGCTTCTTGCTTTTTAATATCAGCCGCCTTTTGCTTTAACTCAGCCGACTCTTTTTTTTAATATCAGCCTCTTTCCTTTTTAACTCAGCTGCCTCTCTCTTCTGTAACTGAGTCATCTTCCTCTTCTCAGCCGCTGTCTGTTTTGGTATTTTTTTCATCACCCTCCTGTTGTTTTTTTGACCTTAGCCTGTAACTGCGTCCTGCTTCCTTGCCAGGAGAAACAGAAACAAAATCAACATCACCAAAGTCATCTACCAAATTCTTTTTCACCTCACCAGCAGCTTTAGCCTCGAAACCTTTTGCATTGGCTTTACCACCTTTAGCAGGGGTCTTACCCGCCGTTGGACTATTAACGGACTTCTGCTGTAAAGATATCTTAGTGGGCACTTTATCAACGTTTTCGCCACTTTCTCCTAACCCAATAACTCTCAAATGCTCTGCCACTGAAGCTTTGACTGTGTCATGAATGTGACTCTTCATATTGTTCAGCTTTTGGTTGACCTCACCAAAGTTGGTATCATATGAGATGAACCGCGAGTCATACTTGTCAAACTTTTTGGAAATTTTGTCCAAACTAGTGATTATGGTCTTCAGAGCCGCAGTTTTCCCAATCTCTTTGCTACCTTCCTTCTCTACACCAGAAGCTTCACCTTCTGAGTTGTTCGCTTCCTTCTGTTTCTTATTTTTCTTCAGCTTCTTTGCGGGAGGCTCAGCTTCTGACGAAACTCAAGCTCTAGCCTTCATTTTTCTCTCTTTCTCATTCTTCTGCTGTTGGTAGTGGACCTGTGTTTAACCTGGTGATCTCACCAAATTCCAGTAAGCTAAACCTGATAGGTTGATCAACAACGAGACTCCAAATCTCATTTTTAAGGACTGCCAACTGCCTACATAGTAGATAGTGTACGGTCCTACCAGACCACACAATGTTTTTATCAGCTAGCTTAGCAATTATTCCAATAGGACACTGCTTCAGATGCTTCCACACATCAGCTCCTATTGTTTCTCTAACGTGAGGGAATTCTCCCATATGGAAATTGTGATTAATGGCTTTATTTTCCAGATTAGAAGCCCCTCTTATAGGGTAATCTCGTGCTTGATCTTCAGAAGCATCCATCTGATCATAGAAGACATATATAACATAGCAACGATAAATCAGCCGTGTAACATACAATAAACCAGCCGATATAGAAAAGTAACTCAGCCACATGCATATATAAATCATCCGCAATAGAAACCTAACCCAGCCATAACATGACGCTAATAAATCAGCCGCAATAGAAACCTAACTCAGACACAACAGGACGCTAATAAATCACCCGCAATAGAAACCTAACCCAGAACGACAAATTAAATCAGCCGTAATAGAAACCTAACCCAGCTACAACTGTCTAAGTTACTCAGCCGAAACAGAGAACTAACTAAGTCATAATATAAATCGAACCCAACTACAATACAACTCTAAATCAGTCACAATATAAACCAAACTCAGTCGCAAACTCGAACAGACGCCGTCGAAACATACCAGACAAGACGAAGACGCTATGCTTTTCGGAGATTACGGAGAAGCTTTGCGGAGACGAGACGATTCTGAGGGAGACGAAGTTTCACAAGGGGAATCCGACAGAGAGATTTCGAGGAAGTTAGGGTTTAGAAAGTTTCTGATTTTTTTGTTTGAAACCGTTGAGGTTAACAGAACCAACTCTTCATTTTCCCTCTATGGTGACATG
Organism: Moricandia moricandioides; assembly: GCA_905132885.1. Lineage (NCBI taxonomy): Eukaryota > Viridiplantae > Streptophyta > Magnoliopsida > Brassicales > Brassicaceae > Moricandia > Moricandia moricandioides. Next base: position 202,329 of record CAJHQQ010000228.1, read on the forward strand.
AAAATTAGTTCAATGACATGGATTTTTGATTTAAAATTAATGACAATTAAAAAAATTAATTAAAGAGTTTAAATTGTAATTTACTAAGGATGTAAAACATTTTAGTAAGGGTAGACGAGCTATTTCCCCACAAAAACTATCATATAGCATCAGATCCCCACCAAACTATGACCTAGTGTCAAATCTCCATGATTTGAAAGTTATGAACTTATTTCTCCACGAATTAACAATTTCGAATGTATTTCTCCCCGAACTGATACTTCGAAACTTAATTACCCATAGACCATGGTTTTAATTGGTTTATTATTAACCAAATAGTTTAAACCGGCTAAACCAAAAACAAAAATCATTTTAAACAATTTTTATTAAAGAATATAGTTTTCCTTCTTGTTTAAATTTCAAAATATAGTTTTTTTTAACTTCAAAGAAATTTCAGGTTTATATTTTTGTGTTTTCTGAAATTTAAAAGAAAAAAATTACATCAAAATTTCATTTTATAAAGTTTAATAAAATCACAATGAACAAATAACCTTGTTAAATTTGTGTTTTTGGAAATTTGAAAGAAAAAAAATAAAATTTTGATAAAAATATATGTCAAAAAATCTAATTTTGTTAAAAAATTGATTTACGTCAAAATTCAACAAAACATAGATTTTGACATATACTTTTACTTTCAAATTTGTTCATTGTAATTTTATTAAATTTTGTAAAAATAAAATCTTGATGTAATTTTTATTTTAATTTTTTTAAAACGCAAATAATTTTTAGAAAATAGGAAAGCTTTTTTGAATTCAAAAAAAAATCTATATTTTAAAATTTCAACAAGAAGAAAAACAATATTCTTTAATAAAAATTGTTTAAAATGAATTTTGGTTTGGTTTAGCCGGTTTAAACTTTTTGGTTAATAATAAACCAATTAAAACCATGGTCTATGGATAATTAAGTTTCGAAGTATCGGTTCGGGGAGAAATACATTCGAAATTGTTAATTCATGGAGAAATAAGTTCATAACTTTAAAAGCATGGAGATTTGACACTAGGTCATAGTTTGGTGGGGATCTGATGCTATATGATAGTTTTCGTGGGGAAATAGCTCGTCGATCCTTTTAGTTATAAAAAAAAATGTATACATTTTAATAATATACCAACAAATAATATACCAACAAATAATATACCAACAAATGTATAACATTCTAGTCATTTCTCTAAAATAAAAGACAAATCAACATATGAATTTTGTTATGATATCATTTACGCGGACATCACCTAGCTAACACAGAAATCTCCGGTAGCGAAATTTTAGATGCTCGTCGCGGAACAAGTAAATATATATATATATATATACGGTTACAAATGATGCGAAGGGAGAGGAACAGAAGAAGCTATATTAGTAACTAAAAGCTCTCATTTTTGCAGCTGCCTCTTTGATCTGTTCAATAGTGAAAATGCCAAAGATGTCGTCATCTTTAACCGCATTTATCACAGCAAGTGCTATATCATCGACTTTAACCGGTGGAGCCAAGACGAGATCAGACGCAGGGAGAGACCTCAACGGTCTAATGAACCTCTCTGCAGCATCGTATATCTTGTCTAGTGGTTCCCCGACCAGATCAAGCGGGACCTCGAAACCATTCACTTTTCTTTTCCCGTATATGAAGCCAGGTCTCAGCACAACTCCTACAAGACCAACAACAACAACAAGGAAATAAAGATATCATGAAAACATATGGTTAAGAAGGTGGCTTGGATCTATTCCTTTACCGGCGTTGGGATACTTGGAGAGGAGTTCTGCCTCTGCGCTACGTTTTCCGGTGAAGTAACCGCTGGATAGAACAAATGGTGGAAGATTGTAGTCGTGAACACTGATCAAGACAAACTTAGGAACCCCTACACAACATTAAACATATATTAAAATGAAAAGACCATGGAGACATACTTAACTCAAAGCTATTATAGAGAGATACTTAACCAAAATCCTTAGCAGCATTCACAGCGATAACGTTAGCTTCACCGTTGATTCTTTTCATCTGTTCTTCATTACCAAAACCACCAATGGTCGAAACTACAGCCGTAGCACCGAGAAGTACTTCATCCCAGTTCAAATAGAAAACATCACCTACATAAAGACGAAAACACACACACACATGAAGAAACCAAACATGGATATGTACAATGCAATGAAGCAAAAGTGCTTACCAGTAACCCATGTAACCTGATCCAACCATGAATCTTGCAAGCTAGGACGACCAGACCTAAAAGAATCAATCGAGGTTGGTAGCTCAAAACTCAATCCGTGAAGATTCTTATGTCAAGAACTATGTTTATTATACTCGCTTGTGGTTTTACCTGCTGACACTTACAACCTCGATTCCGTTGGAGATAGCTTGTTTGCAGATAGCTGAGCCAACGAAACCATTGCCTCCAAGAACTACAACCTAGCTAAATAGAAAAACTGCCTTGTTAACTGAGACATGATAAACACACGAGTAATCTCTTTCTCTTTTCATACCCTTTCAGATTTGACATCTGCCACAATGTCAATTGTAGCTTCAGCATAACTGCACTTAACAGAAGACTTGCACAATCTGTAAAACACAAACACAAAGAGGAAAACAAAAGCTTCATTTCACAGTATAACCAAGTCTAACTTCTAATTAGTACAGCCATAAGAGCTCTCTCTAAGCAACTTTGATCAAGACTCAACAATCTCTAAACAGAAAGCTTCATTTCACAGTAAAATGAAGTCTAACTTCTCATCAGTACAGTCTTTAGAACTCTCTAAATACAAAAATTTGATCAGTATCTCTCATCTTTGATCTAGAGAGATGCTACAGCTAGTTTCGTGAATTTGATTACAGAATACTGCAAAAAAGATCTCAACTTTCAAACCCCAGTGCTGAGATTTTGCTATGCTGTCCAAAAGAATCATCTTTTTCATAAATTTCAAAGAACAAAAGTAGTTTCTAGAGAGAGAGAGAGAGGGAGGATGACCGGGGAGATAAGGAGCGAGGACGAAATGAAGCGCCGGAGAAAGCAGATGGGTGCGGTGAAATAGCCGGAAAGCTGAGAAACGATGACATTATTCTTCGATTTTTCTAGTTTTAATTGATTATTACAAGAAAAAAAATCTGAATTTAAACAACTGAAAATTTTCGGACAGAAACTAGTGTCTGAAATTGGGCGGAGAAGACTGCAAAATCGAGAAAATTGTGGTTACAACTGACGCGGCGGAATTGAAGCGAGAAAATAAAAATAAAATAAAACATTAAATAACTATTGGGCTTAGTTTGTTTAAAGAAGGCCCAAACAAGATTTATATCGGCCCACTTATAAAAGGACGCCTAGCAAGAAGGTCGTGAAGAGAGTGATAAGTCTTCCAAAGAGTGTTTAGAGATTTGAGAAGAATGGTGAAATCGACAAGTAAGGATGCTCAGGATCTGTTCCGTTCTCTTCACTCCGCTTATTCCGCTACTCCCACTAATCTGAAGGTTCGCACCATTGTTTTTTTCTTTTTTGCGAATCCTGTTGATGATATTGAAATGTCCTTTGATTTTGGCAGATCATCGACTTGTATGTTGTCTTCGCTCTCTTCACTGCTCTGATTCAGGTTCTCTTATATCTATTTCGAACTATATCTTCTAGATCTGCGATTCTTATGGATCTCTTTCAACCCTTGATCAGATGTTATAGATTTAGATCTAGAGATTTGCTTACGAGCACATATAACTTCAAATTGCAATGTCTTTATGCATTAGTCTCTTGTTTCACTTTAACTTGGATGAAAATTGTTAATGATTCTTAGGATTTAAGTCCACAGTAATTATGTGAGTGAATGAAACATCTATTTTTCCTAGTTCATGGATTGAGGGAATGAAACTTGTCTTATTTAAAAAAGGAATCATGGATAAGTGATTTTGACTTCTCTTGCTTATCAGTAGCATTTTAAAACCGTTTCTCTTGCTTTTCTTTTTTTGATTGAACAGGTGGTTTATATGGCTTTGGTGGGATCATTTCCATTTAACTCGTTCCTGTCTGGAGTTCTCTCTTGTATTGGGACGGCTGTTCTTGCTGGTACGTTTTTGCATTTCTTCTTACATTTGGGAATGTTTTAAAAATTAACAATCTTTCTTTGTTTTTTTTTTTTGTTTATAGTCTGCCTCAGGATTCAAGTGAACAAAGAAAACAAGGACTTCAAGGTATTTATTTCAGAAAAACAATTAGATGATAATTTCATTTCCTCATGACTAGCATTTTAAACACGCTGGTTTTTCCATATCCCTCCTCTTTACCCACATGTTTAGTTGATTAATTTTATGTATCCATCCATCCACACTCAAACATTTCCATCTAAACCTTAGTGACACTGTAGCTATATTGCGCTCGTTAGTGTAGTAGTGCAAGAGGATTGTAACTAACCTAGACGGAATGTGGCTATGTTGGTAGCAATGTGATCACAGTTTGGAAGGGAGTTAGGCAGAAACTGTTTTTCTTTTCTTTTTTATCATTCTATTTTTTAGCATACAAGTATGTTATCACATAACCTCTCTGTCTTGTACATGTTGAAAATAACTTGTAAACATGGGAATCAAATGGTTCTCTTTTTCCCTCACAGGCAACACAATTTCAATAGTCTTTAGATTACTGCAATTTATAATATATCCAGAATTAATCATACCTCTTCGCTTTGTATACTCCACAGGATTTGGCACCGGAAAGAGCATTTGCAGATTTTGTGCTCTGCAACTTGGTCCTCCACTTGGTGATCATCAACTTCCTCGGATAGGTTCTCCTCTCCTATCTATCATACATGTTGCTTTCATGTTATGGAGTTTCTTAGTTGTCACAAGGAATCAGAACTTGTAGTTTAAAATATTTTATATTATCGTTAAAGGATCAAACTTTCTAGTCTCTCCAATAAAATCTGTCTCAATGGGGATCCCTTGACTCGAACTGGTTCACTTCTATCCAGACCACTTATAATCCGACTCGTGTCCAATAATAACAATCTTCAAGTTGGTGTGAGCTCTGTGCCGTTCGGTGGAAACCAACAACAAATTCACTGACACTTTTGATAAGAGAAAAAAGGGTATCTAATCATTGAACCTTATCTGCTCGTGTGGGAATGCTTATCTACATGACTACATCTAATATTACAGTTGACTTTGAACGACAAACAATATCTTATTTTGCAAGTAACGATAGTTTCTCCTATAACCTTTTTAATATCGTTAGCGTCAAAACCACAAACATGACTTCTTTTTTTGAGAATTACACACAAACATGACTTCGTCAAATAAATCTCTTACTGTATTACAAACATAAGCACTGACGCAACCAAGAGAAAATAAGATATTGTTATGTACGCACATAAGAATATGACTTGTTCAAACATAAAAGGACAAGTACGGACGCAACTTAAGATTTAAAGATAATTGAAAACGTAATGATAGCTTAGGATATGTTCCATGCTATCCGAACTAATCCAGATGGGAAAAATATGTGAATGGCGATTAAAAATATGAGCAAAATATATGATCATCTTGGATGAAGATTTATTAAAGCAGTGATGAGAAGATGAGATTTTCAGACATATGGATTGAATGGATAATGTGTTATGTTACACAGGGGCAGTTCTGAGCAAAAGCACAGGGTACACTTTTTAGCAGAAAATTACTTTGTAGTTAAGACTCATTTTTGTGGGAAAAAGACTCTTGAAATTTGGTGTATCATATATATTATGCACATGGTCCATCATATATATGGGTCGGGTTTGATGTTACGTCAGAAAATACCATGTTTTTCAATGGTCAACTAAGAGAAAATATAACCATTAAAAGGGTTTGCATCAAGAAGATTTCTTGTCTCTTTTCATCTTTATCTTACGCACGGAAATGCTTGTTATCCTTCTTAATCATGCAAAGACCCAAGCTAAGATAATGGGATGCATGTCTCGCCTGTTAGTCCTCCAATATCATATTTTTCCTTTGTTGATGATAACCTTTTCTTTTGTAAAGCGGAGCTTCGTAAATGCGATGAAGTCACGAAAGCCACTAAGGCTTATGGGAAAACTTCGTTATGAAAAATCATCCTCACTCTTTGGTAAAAAGGTACTCAGACATGTAAAAGAAGTAGTTGATCATCAACTAGAATAGTAAATGAGGGAGGGATGAGATTTTACCTTGGGATCCCAAATGATATTAGTGGCTATAAATGAAAGCTATTTGCTTTTCTAAAAGATGGATTACAAAAATCGGGTCAATGGCTTGACATGGAGATGATTGTCAATGGTATGAAAGGAGATTCACATAAAGTCCATCTTACTAGTCCTACCTATTTATATGATGTCAACTTTATTGCTCCCTCTAGAGACTTGTGAAAAGTTAGCTAGTGTCATTGAACAGTTCTGATGGAGCTCAAATTGACCTAAGAGAGGTATTCAATGGAAAAAAATGGAAAATTTCTTTAGATCAAAGAAGAGAGAGGAATATGATTCAAGATGATACATGAGTTAATCTCACTTTATTGGGTAAAAAATGTGGAGATTAGTTCAGTTCCCCTATTCCTTACTAGCAAGAGCTTTGAGGGGAAAATATTACACATGGAGTTCTCCTTTGAGAACAAATCTGGTTGGTAATCTCTTATATGATTGGACAAGTATTATGGCAGCAAAACCATTAATATTATTGGGAACTACATAAAAGGTGCCCTCATGGAATGAGATCAGAGCTTGGTAGGATGCTTGGATACCAACATACATTCACGTCTGGCTAGGTTTATTGCCCCAGTGGTTTATCCAATGATGCAAAGTGATATCTTTGTAGGGGAACCAAGAAGATGGAATATAGATATACCAGTGCACTACGTCAGTTAGGAGGATATACCTTTGATTCATTCTTTAGCCATGAGTTAAGCACACCATCAGGACAATTATTGTTGGAATTATACAAAGAGTGGTATTTACACTGTCGAATTTGGGTATTAGATGGCAACAAATTTTCTCAACAAAGAACCAATGGAGATGTATTTAGAACCGAGTATTGTAAAACTCCAAGCCTTTGCTTTAAAGATCAAAACACTACAGAAAATTTGTCATCGTATATGGCAAACGGTTTCGGTACAACTAGCAGTATCTAGTAAATTAGTACATTATCATATGCGATGTGACAATCATTGTACCAGATGTGAAGAAAAAAATGAAACCATAAACTATGTCATTTTTAATGCTCACCAACTCTACAAACATGGTCTCTATTAGCAACCCATCTCCGCTTTTGATATTCTCTAGCTCAAGTCACCACACAAATATGGATTATCTTTACTAGTGAATGAATGATGTTGAAAACCCGAATTTGGATAGATATTCACACCCTTGGATAATCTAGTATATATGGAAAACGAGAAATAATATATCTTTTGGGAAAATAGATATGGACTCATTAGAAACTATTAGCATGCATAATCAGAATGTCATGCCTAGTTTGAGGCTAATAGCAACAAAGAATCGACCTAGACAAACCGTAACCTTATAGATATGTATGATTGATGGCTCATGGACACATGATGCATTCTTTAGTGGTTGTAGATAGACATGGAAGAATTCTATAGGAAAATACAACTTATGGAAGCCATAAATCAAAGGAGAGAGTTTCATTCATACATATGAAACCTGAGGTATTTTTGGGGCTATGGAGTGCATGCTACAACTACTAACATGCCAGGTTTTCGTCACAATTCATAAAGACATAATCTCAATGATTCAGCACCTAGGATTAAGATCATGGCTAAACTCTTTTACTTATCTAAAGGAGCTGTCAAAATTCAATACTATATTTATTAATTTCTTTATTGTGGTTTATCTTCGTTTTGAAAATGTTTTCGAATTTATTAGCTAAAATAGCAAAAAACAATTTATAAGAAACTGTATTATATTAATTTTTTTTCTGTCTGGTTTCCAAAACTAGATTAAATTTAAATAATAAAATAATTTTTGATGATTTTTTAAAATAATGAGATTTTACTTTGGTCTTTCTTGACCAACTAGAAGATTCATATTTTAGTAATTTATAATGGTTACATGTATATTTAATTATGTGAGTTGTTCAGATAAATCCCATCATGTTATATAACAATACACTGTAGTATATATTAACACAGATAACAAAAGCTAAATAAAATTATCAAGGAACAATAATAGATATATTATTGGACAATTTTCTTAAATAGTCTTTTTAAACTTTTGTCACCAAAATAGCTTTTAAACAAAAATTAACCAAATAGTCCTTTTTTGAAATTTTTTTATGAAACTTATTTTAATATTTTTCATATTATTTCTGTGAAAAAAAAAACCTTTTTTAAAGTATCCTAAAGTATTTTTCTTTGTTATTTATTTATTTATGATTTTGTAAAACCAAAAAAAAATATAAAAATGTGGGAAAAGGAAATGGGAAGGAAGGAACAGGATAGTCAAGAGATAATTTTTTTAAAAAAAAGTGAAGAAGTCGTCTCCTTCAGGACCTTCACACACGATTTAATGACACTCATGCCCCTCACATTTTCCTCCTCCCTTGCCGTTGCTTCTGCAACCGTAACTTCCTCCCCTTCGTTTCCGCTCGCTTCTCCGACTGTTCGCGGCCTCGTTTCCTTCAAGAAGCTTCCTCTTCGTTCTCGCAGCGGAGGCGGCGTATCGTCCCTGAGTGTCAGAGCCATGTCTGAGCTTGTTCAGGATAAGGAATCTGTCGTCACTTCTTTCAGTGATACGACGCCGAGTGAGCTCAACCATTCCCGTACCTTCTTGGATGCACGAACTGAAGAAGGTTAGTCTTCTTCTCCGAGGAATAAATTTGAATTTGACTCCTTAGCTGTAGAAATTAGGTGACGGAATCAAAAGCTATAGAGGTTGTTCGATTGCACCACCGTGTGAATAGGAGTCTAGTGTAGGAGAGTCTCTATTAACTTTGCGTTATTTGTATATTCAGATCTTATCTCTGGTTTAAGGAAGGAGAAAGAAGCTGGAAGGTTGCCTCCTAATGTTGCATCAGGGATGGAAGAACTTTACTGGAACTATAAAAATGCTGTAAATTAATCCCTTTTTTTTGTTATCACTCATTAGTTTGTATGACATGTGGTTCGTTTTGGTTGAACTGGCACTGCAATAACTATTCTGTTCTTGTTGATGCTTCACAGGTGTTAACTAGTGGGGCTGCCAGGGCAGATCAGACTGTTATATCAAATATGTCTGTTGCTTTTGATCGCATGCTTCTTGGTGTTGAGGTACTTCTTTTCCATCAATCTCTCGACTTGGAGTGGTTTCTCTACAGTGTTTGGTTCGTTAGCTTCTTGTAATCCTGCTGTGAATTTTTCAGCATCCTTATATTTTCAACCCATATCATAAAGCTATAAGAGAACCATTTGACTACTACCAGTTTGTCCATACATACATCCATCCCCTGATTGATTTCAAGTAAGCTGGAAAATTTATTAATCGCCCCTAACAAGTTTCTTGCCATTTACTAACAGCTACGCAATTTGTTTTTCAAATAGAAATTCTTACGTTGGAAATGTCTCTATTTTCTCTGAGCTGGAAGACAAGATTCGGCAGGTACTCTTACCTCTCTCTTGTGCTCTACTCAACTCCCTTGAATTCCTTTGTACCTATAACTTTAACACTTGACTGGATGATTTCAGGGACACAATATCGTGTTAATATCTAATCATCAAAGTGAAGCTGATCCAGCTGTCATTTCACTCTTACTTGAAGCACAATGTCCATACATAGGAGAGAACATTGTAATCCTTCACTGATCCCTCTGAGTTATACGCTACTTTCTCCATACTTATCCTTCTTTTTTTTCTTTGCTGCAGAAATGTGTGGCTGGTGATAGAGTCATCACTGATCCTCTGTGTAAGCCGTTCAGTATGGGAAGGTATCACAACCTTTCTTTTGACAATTGTCTGCTGCATTGTGGGTTGAAGTGTAATATAAGTAACCTTGTATTGACTTCTGGAGTTTCTCCTGCTTTGCTTTCAGGAATCTCATATGTGTTTACTCGAAAAAGCACATGAACGATGATCCTGAGCTTGTTGATATGAAAAGAAAAGCAAACACACGAAGCTTAAAGGAGATGGCTACACTGCTAAGGTTATTAGAACTATGTGGACTTGGAAAATAAAAGGAATTAGGTTGATGTTATTATGCTAAATGTAGCATGGACCACACTGTAGGTCTGGCTCCCAACTAATATGGATTGCACCAAGCGGTGGAAGGGACCGCCCGGATCCTTCTACAGGGGAATGGTTTCCTGTAAGTTAACCTAATGGAAATGCAGAGATCCCATCTGTGTCTGGTGGATATCATAAGATATTGATCTAAAGTAAAGTAAAAATGTTCAGGCACCCTTTGATTCTTCGTCGGTGGACAATATGAGAAGACTGGTTGAACATTCTGGTGCTCCTGGACATATCTATCCAATGTCTTTGCTTTGCTATGACATCATGCCCCCTCCACCCAAAGTATTGCTAGCTCTCTCTTGTCTGTTTTGTGTGTTTCTCTGTTTGACTTTCCTCTCATCACCTCAATTTGCATCTACAGGTTGAGAAAGAAATTGGAGAAAAAAGATTAGTTGGATACCATGGTACCGGGCTATCAATTGCTCCTGAAATCAGCTTCTCCGATGTCACGGCAGACTGCAACAACCCTAACGAGGTCTTTTATATTACTCAAATCAGCAAAACCAAAGTCCATTGTCTTTCTCATCATTCAGTTCATGAATATATATATACTTTCTTCCTTATTGTATGGCAGGCGAAAGAAGCATACAGCGAAGCTATGTACAAGTCGGTCAATGAACAATATAAGACTCTAAATTCTGCAATCAATCACGGAAGAGGAATAGAAGCATCAACTTCAAGAGTGTCCTTGTCACAACCCTGGAATTGAATCTCTCAGTTTTTTAGGGTAACCCATAAAACCTTTCGTCTCAAAAGTTTGTAAATTGTATATAAGAAAAATACCCATACAAGAACAAGATCGTTCCTGTATCTGCAGGATACACAGTCAATGAAAATATATTCTGACACGCTATATTCAAAAAATTATATTCCAAAGCCTCTCCCCCAGAAACAAAGAAACAGGTACACCTTTGGTTTCTAACGTAGGGAACGAACAAAAGTTGGTTTAGTGTACATATGAATAGCAACAAGAGAGATGCATACTCTTGCTGTGCTCTTCTACATCACATACATGTAATATTCTTTCTTTGTTTTTTCTTTGACATCTTTCGTGCTTCCTACCATAACGACCCGAATGAATAATTGAAAATACCAGTTTTTTATCCCTCTTCCTTCTCGGCTTCATGTCATCATGCTATATGATTTTTATTCCAGTTTAAATTTCCAATTTAGATTTATGGGATTTTATAGTGACCACAACAAACTAAAACTTGTTTTCTTGTAATTTGATTTTCTTTTTGTTGTTTATATATATATATATATATATATATATATATATATATATATATATATATATATATATATATATATATATATATATATATATACTATTCCACCACTAAATCAAATAAAGTTATTATTTATATCCACCATTAACTATTGAAACAACTTTGTTGTGATCTTTATTAGCATTGAGACCACGTAGAGAGAGTGTGTTGTACTATCTGGTTACCTGGCAAGTTGACAGAGTGGAAGTGTCCGGTCTGTTTGGATCTTAATGTCACAAAACTCTGAGGCTTCTGTCTCTATATCACGTGTCTCCTCTTCTCACTTTCTGTTTTTCAGAAATAAACACTCAAAGCTCATAAAAAGCAAAATCAGTGTGTTACCTGAAAACATTACTTTATTATTCCCATTGACAATGGCCGGCGATGCTACAGTAGCGAATACTCAAAACTTGGATTCTATTCATTTCAGTGATTACGGATTATAATTGAAAGCGACAACACCACTCAAAACGTATCATCTGTTTTAGTCAACAATTACCACTTTCTTTCACTGTTCATTAGTGATCCAAAATTAATGATTCTTTAATTTTGGTTTACAACTTTTCTCATCATTTTAATCATTCCGATTTTTCTTTTGTCAAGTTGATGTGATATTAGTTTAATTTGGAAATGATATAAATGTGGAATCAAAAGAATCGTGTGATCAATGAATAATAACAACTATCAAATCTGTCTCTTCTTTTCCTTGTATTTGTGCATATTGATGCCAATTTCTATGATTTACTGTCGTACCTTATTCTTCTTTATGGTCTTTCTTTTATTTTTATTTTTGAGCAAGGTCTTTTATTTAAATTTCAGTTTTTTTTTTTGACGAAAGGCTTTATTTAAATTTCAGTTTCTATGACTTATAGCGTTGGAGTTTTTTTTTTTTTGATCAACCATTAAAGAAGATGGGGCTCGTATTTAAACTGATCCTGAGATGTTTTCATATACTAACTAGTTACATTGTTTTCTCTAAATTATAGAAACACACACAAAATATACTTAGTTCTGTTTCAATAGACTGATCACTGATATAATGTTTTCTAAAGCTCTTAATATTTGGTTATAAATCATAACTTTCTAATAAAGTTTTTACATGAGTATGAATTTATAATAATTCCATGTTTTTAAGTTTATTAATTAATATATCCTGAAACTTATAGTGTACTAACATTAATCAATGTATGTATAATATAATCGAAAAACCAATCTTGATACAACAACAATCTAAATGATAGAAAAGTAGTAAGTTTTTCTTTCTTTCATCCAATTTAATTATAAAGTTATGAATGATGGATAAAAATCGACGAAAATACTTAAACCTCGAGTGAAATAATAATAGAATCTCTTCAGAAACGAGAAACGAAAAAAGAGGAAGCATATAACATGATACAAGTAGACAACAAATTTTTTACCTTACAAACAAACAATTTATGTATGTCAAAATTTAACTGAACTGAAAGAACAAAAAAAAATTAGAACCAAACCGAAAATCTAACCAAATAGAAAGAACTTGAATGTGGAGACTTTTTTTTGAACTCGAATCTAGAAACTAGAGGATAAAGCTTAATGAAAATATTGTTGCCCAAAAAAAATGCTTAATAAAAATACATGCCCGACACAATATAATGGTGAAAGTAGAAACCCATTATACTGCTCCTGCAACAATCTCAGAAGAATTTTCTGAACGCCTGAACCACAAATAATCCTACACAAATAACCCATCTAAGACCATCTCCACCAATGTATATTTTTCCTCTAAAATAGGAAAATTCTATAATAGAGATAGATTTGTTTCCAATATTTTTCTCTATTTTTCTTTTAAAAAGGAATATTCTTAATATAATAATTTTTATTTGTAAAAGTTGAAAATTAACCCAATTTATTTTAAAATTTCATAAAGTTACGATAATATTTAAATTAAATATTTTTAAACTGTTATGAAAATAAAAAGTATGAATCTGTATATGTAAAAAGTATATTTCACTAAAAATATTTATTTTTGGCTATACTTATTAAAGTAAAAAAAATAAATTTGTAAATAAAAAAGTATGTCTCTGTTATAGAATAATGTTATTTCTTTTTTTCTAAATATAGAGGTGAAATTAGCAATTTATTATAGGAAGAAATATAGATGGGCTGGAGTGAATTTTCCTCTATTATAAAATTTAAAATAAAAAAAATTATGGATTGGATGCTCTAAATGGAAAAACTTTTTTTGTACCATAATTACTACTATTTTCACAGCCAATTTCGCAACTTGACAAACAATTCAAACTAAAAATATTTATAGCATCTACAAGAACACTAAGAGATTGGCGAAAGAAAAGGAGACAAAAATAAATAAATGGAAAAACAAATTAATAAAGATTGGTCTTATAAAATTTGTTAGAGCTGCAACTCATAGGATGTGTTTTTGGTGCGAGAAAAAAAAATGTGAAAAAGTTCTTATTTTTTGTAAAGAGAACACAAGATGACAATTCATGTTACAAAGCTAGTTTTATTACAAGGTTGAAATAACTGAAAATTTAGTCTGAAATTGTTACTATTTAAAATACACTATTAATTGTTTTCGTTAACCTGTTTATAATGCAGTATGGTAATCACTTTTTAGAAGAAAAAAATGATAACTATTATTACATGTTTTCAATTTAAAACAAAAGATAGAGAATAAAAAGGACATCTCCAATGGCACACTCTTCTATAATTTACACTAAAATAGAATAATTCTATTATAGAGTCATTTTAATGGTTTAAATGTCTATTATAGAGTGAAATATAGAGGAATATCACTTTTTCACTCTACATACAAGATCAAAAACAAAAATTTTGTTGGATTCCTTCTAGATGAAGGAAATCCAATGGTTTTAGTTGGAGATAACAAAATTTGGTGTTGGGTCATTGGTATTAGTCCATGAAATTATTGTTGGATCTTAAGGATAGTGAAACATTATAAGATTTTTTGCCTAATTTGTGTAGTTAGAGAAGACAAAACATAAGAAAAGAGATTAGACAAAAGAGAGAAAAAGAGACATAATTTCGTCAAGGGTTTGTCAAGGCAAATTTGTAGAGTCAAACGGATCCTGACTGGACTGTATTTTGTGGGAAGCCTCCACATCAGGGGGTTAGAGGTTCACCAAAAGGATTTGGATTTCAACAGTTGAATCTTTTATTGTCTGGGTTTTATTGAAGTTGGTCGTCACATTTCTTCAACAATGTTGTCTTGAGTGTTGGTAAATCCGACGGTGAAATTTTCTCTGATTGAGCTGAAATTTGGTAGAATAGTAATTTTTAGAAAATGATATAGTAATTTTTAGAAAATGTATATTATTCTAGTCATATACAAGCTTTTATGTATCATTCTAGTAATTTTCTCATGATAATATTATCCTTCATTAAACTCAAACCTTAAAAAAAAAAAAAACCGCCTTATTGTTATTCAATTTAGGATTTTTGCTTAGACCTAAACCGCTACGCTATGTGAATGTTTTCTATTTCATTATAAATGTATTGTATATAGTCAGGGTCTGATTTGGATATAGGATAATGAAATATTGGCTTTCGGTCCTAAATATTTTGGAGGTTTTACAGAGGCACAGGCCCTATATATATACATATATTTTAAATTACTAAAGTTCTTAACAAATGTTTTGAACCCTCAAAATCTCAGATCTGATTCTGTATATAACCGAAAAAATATAAAATGCCTTAAAAGTTAATTGTTGACTAATCCTTCTATAATCTCTGATTTTTTCATTTGGTACTAGATATTATCCGAACGCACTAGGAACGCTTAGTGAGAGTTCCCGAACAAAGCTTATGTGTAAATTAACTTTGTTTTGTCCTCTCGTCCTTAGCGATAAATCATGGCATGTGGAAGTTTTGGTTGCACGAGTCCCAGCGAAGAGCATGCACCCCTATTCATTTCATATTTAATCTTGTACACAGTTCCTTAATTTAATGCGATTTCCATCGCACGTGGCTCTCGAATCGTTTCACATTCTCAGCCCTTTGTATAAATTTGTTTATACTCTTTTGTCAGTTTTAAATTTGGGAGTATTATTAACTTGTTTATCGATCGGTTAATTTATTTAGACTGTTTGTGTGTGTATTATTCGCAGAGTTTTTATTGTGAGAAAAAACGACTGTATCGATGTTGGAATCCACGATGTAAGGAGAAGAGTGACGTTTAAGCCTTTGCAGACGATTATATATATTATTGAATATGACAATAGAATCTTAGATACACTTGGGTTTCGATTGTATAACACATTTTGAGTAAATAATCAAAGAGAACAATTAACTATTCTTAGAAATTTACCAATCAAGTGAAAACTCTTTTCTTTCTATTTATTTAAGTTAATTAAAAAGGATAGTATACACATTTAAATTACTCTAATTCAAATAAGAAAAACATATTTACTCTAATTTATTCTCTCTTTTTATTCTTCTCATTTTACCTTTTTTATTTTCTTTCCATTTATTATACATTTTCCAATCACACTCTAAATCTCAAATAACATAAATATCTGTTTATAGAGATTTTGACATGACTTCTCTTTTTCTGCTAAACGTAGTTATTTGATTTTAAACTATTTACTTCGCATATTTTCTTGATCCTTTTCATTATTAGTTTTAAAATATACTTTGTAAAAAAAAATTAATCATAATTTGTTTCTAATTCTAAAACTTAATGATAAATAATTATTTTTAAATATAAATAATTTTATTTGTTATCTGAATTTGCTTATTATTCTATTTAAAATAAAAATAATATTGATTACTAAATTAATAATTATAATAAAATGATTAGTTGACATTTGGGAATTTATATGATTTTTTTAAAAACTTAGATTGTGACGAATTTTTTTATTTCTTTATTATAGAGTAAAATTTTACTAATCACATATTAAAATTATTTGGAGAAGAAAAAAATATAAAAATTATGTTTCATTGAAAATAAAATAAAATATTATATTTATTAAATTATATTAGCACCGTTGCACAAAGATAAATATTTTAGCAAAAAATGTTTCATAAGATAATTTTGTTTTTTTATAAATTAATATTTATAAATTTTAATTTAAAAATAGTTATATAATTTAATTTTATTAAAAATTGATAATCATTTAAAATATTGTATTTATGATATAAATTAATGTGCATTTTAATACACGTGAAAAATAAAAAGTTATAATTTTGTGGACTAGATGCAATATTCTTTTGCATATCTTCAAAATTTGAAAACTACTTGTCGGTTTACAATTAATTTAATAAAATTATTTATTTTATCCATTTCACAAAGAGTATATTTTATTATTTCCACATGCTTCAGAAATTATAAAATATGTTTTGGTACATTATATATTTTTTTGTCAAACCATGGTACATAATATAGTATATTTAATCAGGTCAATTTTTGATGTTCAACTTGAGAAAGAAATTATTGATAAAATAAATGATAAATATGCACATGCATGTCATTTTGATCCGGGTATCCACAGGTTAAAATGTTAAATTTATATATCAACAAAAAGTTACAATACCAATGAGTTTGCGAATTACAAAAACATTCAGTTGATGAAATCATCTAGAGAGAGGAAGCTAATTATTGCTTCCTATCCATCTGACCATCATACTGTTGTAGTGTGCTGCATTCTTAGATAGCAAAGAAGAGATTCAATTGCGAATTGTTTTGTAGATGAACCGCGTGAGCTCTTGAGTTGTACGAGCTGGTATCCACAATTGCAACATTGCTATTAACCAAGGGTCCAGAACTTTTTTATCCCCCATTTACCAATCAGTCTAAAAGAGATAACTAACAAATAAGTTTAGGGAAGGTTAAAATAATTAGAAAAACACTAAGTCACTATTAATCGAATTACAAATACTATTAGTAAAGTTTTGAATAACCTAATGCTTTCAAATAAACGAATATCGACATCAGAAAATTAGCAGTTTGGGCAGCTTTTAAATTATTATTAAGACAAATCTTTTAAATAGATTTTTTAAGTTTTTATCATAAAATTAGACTTCACAAAAGAAATATTAAAATAGACTTTGTATTTTGAAATTTTTCTTTTTTAATTTTAAACTTCACTTCCCAAAACTTCGCCTCATAACTTTAAATCTTAAGTTTATATTATTTAACCCAAAAAATATAAATGTATATTTACACATTTTAATACAATTTATTTTAGTCATTTTTAAAAGTTATTTTTGGTGACAGAAAACTTTAAAATCTATCTTAAGTTATTTCTTTTATTATTATTATAAATGACTTAAGTATTAGGAAAATAAGATTCACTATTTGGTAATTCTCTAGTACATTGAACAATTTCGTTGCTGCGTTTTCGGTGGATTATTGACATAAACAAAAGATGTACAAAAGTTTAGGACTGTCGCAATCTCGGCCACCGTTTTTGAAAATTTGTAAAGACTATTATAAACATAATTATGATAAATGCTCTAATCAGCATATAAAGCATGATTTGATCAAATAATAGTACGGTAATTAAGTGAGGATATGTTTCTTATCTGTATTACATTCCACTTAATTTGCGTTGGATTAGTAATTGTGCCTTCCACCTTCTGGCATCTTTTTAATTCATGAAGTCCCTAATAATTACTTATCATTATTAATTTTACCTTTCTGAATTACTGAAATATGCAGTAAGCAAAACAATTAACTGAATTGTTGTTAACTTTTTAGTAAATATAACAAAACATTTCAGAAAAATTTTGGTCCCAAGATTTTTTTCAGTCAATCTCCATATATTGTTTTCACTTTTATTTATACCATTTAAATGAAAATATATTTAATCATGGTGCAATGTTATCCGTTGTAGCCTAATTTTGCACTATGTTGTTACAGTTCCTTTTGTTTCTACTTGCTAACTCCACTACATACTATTCAACCAAAATATATTCTACACTTCAGTCCCATCTGTGTATGCAACTCCACAACATATTAGAGACATAAAAAATAAATAAATGACCAAGGCAAATAAATTCAAGATATTTTACAACATTTTGTACTTTGAAAATTCAATTAATTGAAGCAGAGTCTATCACGTGGCAGAGCAGGAGTGGGAAAACAAGGAGAGGACCACAAAAGAGGAACAGATTTGTACAAAATCTAAAATAGTAAGCAAACTGATAAGCTTGTGGTGGTGGGCCCTAACCTAGAAGACCCGAGTCATAGAGATCTCTCCTCTTCTTTGCCCCGAAGTCAAACAACATCTCAACACTCCAAATTGAATATTTGTTTTTCCCTTAAAAGTCCACGCGCTAAAGCTCCTCGTTAATGACACGCGCATCCGTCGACCTGTCTTCGTAGTTTGGTGACATGAGAAGTTTTGTTTAAATTATCTTGGATTCATAATCCCGCTATTATTATGTTCCAAAATGTACAATAGAAATTCAATAAATTAATCAAGCCGATTTTCAATAAATCTTTTTAAGTTTTTTTCAAAAATAATCTCTAAAAAAATGATTATTTTTTTATTAAAAAAACAAAAGATTATTATATCCTAAATATGTAAATCTAGAGAATAATAATAATAATAAAATAAAATTACTTTTTATAGTTTGGAATTATATATTTTCATTTCAAAGTTTTTATATTAAAAATTAGGATTTATTTTTTTCAATTTTTTTCTTCAAATTTTCTTTTTAAAATTATTTTTAAACTTTTCATATTTTTTATTTTTTAAATTCACCCTAATACTCATCAATTAACTCTAACTCCTAATTGTCTATAATAATGAACCATAGTAATATAAGTATATATTTACCTCTTCATTTAAAAATTTTGGTCATTTTTGATTAAGCTATATTTGTGACAAAAAAAATTCAGGACTACTATAAGATATTTCTCATTAATAAACCTTATAAATTAATAATTTTTTTAGATTCCAAGATTGACAAGTTCAAAATATGATACAAATCGATAAGATTATAACATTTTAGAAAATTCTATGTAAATATATGATCCCATTAAGATTATAAATTAATAATTTCTATGTATATACATTTTATATAAATACAAACAAACCATTATACTATTGTTTATATTCATAATGAAATTATCTTTATATTTTCTAAGTACTTAATATATTTTGATGGTTTTAGTAAAATTATATATAAAACCATATTTAAATATTGTGAAACATATTTTATATAAACTAAATAATATAATAAAACCAATATGAATATTGAATTTTTTAAAAATAATTAATGTATCTAAAATAAAACCAAATATATATTTTTTTTTAGAAATATGAACCAGTCACCAAAGTAACCGAACCATTGCAACGATTCAAGGATTAGTCTTCCTTCTGATTCCAAAAACTTCACCAACATATTTGACTAATCAAACCACAAATCTGGAAAAAATAACTCTCAATAGAAGATGAAGACCCCAAAACCGATGATCCAAATTCATGGCCTTAATGCTAGAGAAACACCACAAAATAATGATCAAAGAATTCGGAGAAGACATGCATCCGACCCAGAAATTGAAGAATCAACTTCCAGATTTTTGATCAAAGTTAAGATCGGAAAGTGAAATAACTTAGGTGAACAAAAGAACTATACAAATAATAAAAGAAACTAAAAAAAAATCGATCGAAAGAAATGAACTTAAACGGAAGGAAGAATGAAGGGATAAATTTTGCTTTAAGATTGAGAATCTTCCAAAATGTAGTTACCTATAACTTCTTTTGTACAAACACATGAACCATCAACTTCTAATGTTTTTTTCAACATTATCAACTTCTTATGTTAATATAGTATGTTTTTTGACCAAATAACATGTTACAAAAACGAACTATATGATTTTCTTTGCACGAAATATAACTAAACAGTTTTAATTAATAAAAAAGTAGGAAATTTAGTCAACTTAAACTATTTAGTATTTGCAGTTTTCACCAACTATATATATATATACTAGAGCTTGATCCGCACGTTCGTACAAAATTAGTTTTTTTTTTTAAAAATAAATTATTTAATAACTTTTTAAAACATATAAACATATGTTATTTAGATATTTTATAGATTTTTAAAAACCTATCCAGGTTTGGAAGAATATTACTCAAATCCGACTTGAAAATTTATAATATTCAAACATAGTTTAATTTTAGAATCCAAAAAATATCTAAATAATGGATATATATCCGAACATGTACCCAAATACTCATATTTACCTGATTATATAACTAAAAATACTTATTTGCTAGATGGTTTGAATTCTTGTACTAATAGAAAAATTTCATTAAAACATGTGAAATTATTATGATTAATAAATAACATCAAATTATTATGGTAAATATAATTAATGAGTATTTTGAAAGAGTGTAGAAATGTAAAAGATAAAATAAAATAATCAAAATAGGTAAATTATATTTTGTACTTTATAATAAATGAAATAATTAATAAAGTAGTTAAATGAAAGAAAATAAGAAAAAGAATATGTAATAAATTTATTGAAGATAATTTTTTTTCAATTTTGTAATTCAATTTTAATAATACTATATATATATATATATATATATATATATATATCATTTTATAGTTATTTAACTATTTGCATGGATGGATTTATTCGATTATTTATTGTAATGAGAAAGACAAAAAAAACTTGCAATTATTGCATCTGTCTGGACGATCGGTGAACAATGAAAGGTCCCGTTACATGTTTCTCTTCAGATAAGATTAATAATGTGGGTCAGCCACTCTATTTATATCATCAATCTAGAACAATAATAAGCTAGTTTACTAGTAGTACTTATTTTAAGTAGTGAGTTTAGTAAACACGATATCAATTATAAACAAATTTGTCTATTACTTCAAAACAATTAGAACAGGTAAATCACTTTTTTTCTTCAGAAACAAGGTAAATCGCTCTTACGCCATCAAATCTTAAATTAAAATATTGTGTTACAGTAAGATTTGTAAACTTATAATTGAAACAAGTTTGATTACAATAAACTAACAATTGTTTTTTTTTGATAGCAAACTAACCACTAGTATAGCTGTATTATATTTGATCATAATCTTTATTTTGTTCTTTTAAATTTTCTTTCTGGTAAACTTAGATTTATTGCAGTAATTACTTTCAAAAAAATTAAAGTAAATTCTTATTTATATTAAAAGAAAAATCATTAAAGTAATTTTTGTTTACGTATAGCTAATAAATAAATTCTTAAAAAATTGTTAAAATTTGATTAGTTGATAATTTTTTTATTCTTCTTTATTTGAATAAAATCTAATAAAGTAATTATGAAATCAATTAATCGTAGTTTTAAACAACCTAAATAATATTACAACTAATAACTTATGGCAACTAGTTCTAGAAAATATAAAATAATGTATAATGGTTCGTCAAATTTTTAATAAATTTTTTATTTAAAAAATATATAAATAATTTATTAATTGATATAATGACATTATATATATATATATATATATATATATATATATATATATATATATATATATATATATAAGGAATAAATATTTAAAGATTTAACACTATAAAAAATTATATTCGCATATAAGTGTAGTGATGTATGCAGTTAAGGCATCCTAACAGAGTATAGTAATTAAAAATATTTATAAGATTTAAAAAATTTATCCAAGCATACAAAATCATTCTATTAGTTTATAAATTATTAGTAAGAGTGTATAAATAATTTATAAGAGTCTATAAATCATTTTTAAATGCTTATGAATCTATTTCTAGTTGTATAAATGTATATTTATTAGGATGACAAATCATATAAAAGTTTATTACACATTCTACTATATATTAAAATAAAATTCAGATAATTTATAAAGATTTGAAATATTTATAAATATTAGAAAACACTTAAAATGATTTATCATGGCTTAGCAAACCATCAGTTTATATAAATCATTTATAAGAATTTTAAATTATTTCAATTATTTTATAAAATGATTTATAATAAAATCTTATAAAATCTTTTGTAAATGCTTATGAGTCTACTTTTAATTGTATAAATGTATATTTATAAGGATTATAAATTATATAAAATTCAATTTGAATTTTATTATGTCAATTAAATTATTATTACTTATGTGTCATTCATAAATGAAGTTTAAAATTATTTTTCTTCATTTTATTGGTGGTTCATATTTTTGTTTATTTATTTAGTTAGTATATAAAAATAAAATGTGATAACTGGAAAGAAATTTTAGCATATTTTCTTAATTTGTTTTGCTGGTAGTCATTCATAAATACTGTGATGACTGAAAAGAGTTTTAAACTTTTGTTTGGTTCATTGACTGTGAGGTTTGTGTTACTATTTAGAAACAATAGAATATTTGGCAAGCTATTAAGAAAATTATGGAGATTTATGATGTATGTAGAATGCGATAAGAAATAAATGATAATAACAAATAAAAAATGCCGAGAAAAATTACTAATACGAAGAAGATGAAAAATAAATGTTGGAGAAGCTAATGTAATAATTTCATATATAAATCCACTCGTACTTCTTATTATTTAAATAGATATCAATGACACACATATTGATCATAGAATATATCAAAGTTAGAAGAGGTGATCGATAAGAAAACGTAATAATCAGAAAGTTCTTTAAAGTATTTATGTTATTGGTCGTAAGCTTGTTAATCATTTGATCAAAATTATGTACAAATAATTTTCAGTGATTTATATTAGTGTTATTTAAATATCACTAAATCTCATAATTCTTTTTAAAATATAAAGATTTTGATTTACAAACTATTTGAAATTAAAACCTAATTTTAATATTGATAATTATTATATTCAAAAGTTATGATATTGTAAACATATATTTCTTCATATAATATTACATCCGTGAATTCGCGAGAAAAAAATAGTATAATATATTTGGTAGGGATAATTCTAGATTCGTTAACATAGATTATCTGAATTAAGAAGTTCAGTAGAAAAAAAACTTGATATCCGATTTTCTGATTAATTGTAGAGTATTAATAATGGTTTACTTGTTCGAAGTTGTCAAATTGGATCAGTGAAAAACAATAGACGACATAGTAAAATTTATGCTTGAAAATATGATATTGCATGGATAGTTGTAAGTTACATACGTGATTAAATAATCTAAGGCTGGGTAAAAAACTTGAATCCATCGAGCCGAACTGAATCCGATCCACTGAACCGAAATTAGTTAAAGATCCAAATGAGTTAAAAAATTTGGTATCTAGAAAATCAGAACCGAATCCGAGCCAAATTTTTTTGACTATCCGAATCTGATTTATATACTTAAATATATTAATTCTTTTCAGATTTAATATAAAAGAATATATAAAATATATAAGATGTTTTGAAGTTGTCCAAAATACTAGATTATGCATGCTGAAAACAATAAACGGGAGAGTGATGGGCTTGAGAATTGAGTAGATACGTACATGTCTTCATAGACATAGAAGTCATAACATAGCTTCTTTTTTTTCGAACTGGAAGCCATGCTCATACATATCCAAGACCCTTCAGCTTTTGAGCATTTGAAAACATGAATGGTTTGTCAGCCACCTCAATTATAATTTTTAACTCAGTTTGTGTTTTAGATGTTTCTTGCCTTAACTGTTATTGTTGTCCTTAGCCTTATTCGCATCACCAATGCGGAAATGCCGAGTTCTCGAGCTATTAAGAATATTTTCTTTCACTCTTATCACAAGAAAACATTAAAAGTTTACGAAAGATTACATAAAACTTAAAACTTAAATTGATTACTAAAGGAAAAAAAATGTGAATAATGCAGACGTAGTTGATGCTTTTGTTTTATGGTAGACATGGTAAACGCATTTTTTTTCTTTTTGCGTTTCATAAACATGACTGTATCTGAGATTTTGGAAGCTTTAAACATTCTTTATAATTTTTTTTTCGTAATTTGAAAACCTATTTCTGTGTAAAAAACTTCAACAAATTTTAGGGCTAATGCTAATGTTTCATTCCACTATATCTAGATCCTTTCATTGTTTCACGGTGGTGACACTATCCGTAAACAGATTTGTACTGTGTATGGAATACTAAAGTTGGAAAAGTTTCGCGCGTAGAGTTGCATAGCTATATGCAACTTACAAATTTATATTAACTACATATAATCATATTTTGTAATTTCTAAATATTCTTTTGTTCGATCTCAACCATTATATTTTGAAAGTGTTTCATTTGAAGTGGAAAAGAAATAACAAATACTAGTAGTTAGTAATAATATTAGATCAGTTCACCACTTGATATGTTAAAATACAACACTATTAATTTGCCTCGTTTACTATCTATCCAGTTGTATTACGGAGCAAATATATTTTACTATTTTTTTTTACATTTTGCTTTTACTTTTATTTTACTATTTTCTAGTGAAACCATAGGACTCTAATAGCATGACATGAATAGTCTATTTTTCAGGATGGAAACATAAAGCTGTCAGGTAAGCTAAGAGTAGAAAGAAGCTCACTCTTTCTTGTTTTCATGATATACTTCCCCAACATAATGTTAACTAACATAACAAGAAGACATCACACATATAATTTTCACTCAAACACCGTACATCTTATTGTTTTGGTAAATAATTGTTAACCCTAGCATTATGTTTCTGGCGTTATTACTGTTCATCCTGAGCTGTGATTATAAAAAAGATCATAATTACTTAGGAAAAGTTAAAATTCAGATAAGGAATTATTTAAACATTAATTTAAAAGAAAAGTAGTTAAAAATAGTGTTACTAAAAAAAAGATGGGGGAGATTGGCAAAACATAAAAGAAAGCTTGCGGAAACCGGCAAAGCGATGAAGTGAAAGTCCATTGTCACCTTTTTCTAAAAAAATCCACAAATTTTACAGTTGGCAAATGGTAATAAGAACTAAACCATATAGAAAAACTTATTTTTTACAAAAAAAAAAATATATTGAAATTAATGAAGAGTTAAACAAATAGTAAAAATAGAAACGAAGAAACAGTAAAGACAGAGCACTAACCAATTACCTAGGAAACGCACGTTCACTCTCACACGCTCTCACACACACACACATCTCTCCATCTTTCTTTCTTTCTTCTTCCTCTTCACCCTTTCATATTCAGAGCATTCCTCTCTCTCTCTCTCTCTCTCTCTCTCTCTCTCTCTCTTGCTTCTCCTTAATCCTTCTGTTTATCTTCCTCTTGTTGTCTTTTAATCATTTTCCTTTTCTTTACTTTTTTATACTTCAATCTCTCTTCACTCTGTGTTCTCAGTCTCTCTCCTCATATGATTCTCTCTCTAACGGTGGACTGATGCACACAGCTTTGTATTCTCCGCCGTGAATAAATGGGGTGCATGTTCTCTCACCTCGCCGCCAAGTTCGCTTTCTTCCCTCCTTCTCCTCCCACCTACCACCTTACCAAAAACCCCGATGGAAAACTCTCCGCCGTCTCCGCTTCCTCCTCCTCCACTTTTCCCGCCGCCGGAGACTCATCTATCGACGTTAGAGTGGTGAAGACGAGACGCGGAAACAAAGTCGCAGCTTTCTACCTGAGAAACCCAAACGCGAGGCTGACACTTCTCTACTCACATGGAAATGCTGCAGATTTAGGACAACTCGTTGATCTCTTCGTTCAACTCAAAGTCAATCTCCGAGTTAATCTCATGGGGTCTCTCTCTCTCTCTCTCTCTCTCTCTCTCTCTCTCTCTCTCTCTCAGATGTTCATGCTCTTCACAATAAGTTGTCGTTTCTGTGTTTATCTAATAATATCTTACTACTAATGGCTTATTAAGTTTTCTTTAAAATTTTTTTTTTAAGGCATATGAGTTCTGTGTATGTAGACAGTTTTTTTTTTAATTTTAGTTCAACAATAATTAATTAAGTATACTTTTTCCTTATTTTTTTTGTTACTTTTCTTTTGATATTTTATATTTGGTACAATTTTCTTATTTTTTTTGGTTAAAGCTTCACATTTTGTTTACTCTTTCCTTCAATAAGATTTTGTGTGTTGTCTTTACATCTCTTGAGAAAGCTCACGCTTTTGGGAAATGGGTTGTTGTCTCGTTGCTCAAAAAGCTCAGATTTGGTGATGTTTCCGACAAATTTTCTTTTAGATTATATTTTTCTCAATTTTTCTATGTGTTTTTATTTTTGTTTATTGGCGTTTTATTTTTCCTGATTATGACCTTTTGTTTACCCTATAAATTTAATTTAGAGTTTTCTCACCTACCACCATCAGTTTGTAGTCACTCTTTTAGAACGTTTGATTCAACTCCGAAGATGGGTAGGTAAATAGTATTTACTATAAGGTGTAGCTTTTTATTTGAGTAGTCGATTTATGATGGTTCATTTATAGTTTGGTTCCTTAGAGTTTTAAATTTATTTTTGCTATAATTTTCAGGTATGATTATTCGGGCTACGGAGCCTCTACCGGTAAGGTATGTAAATGCGTCTCCTTTATTAGTATTATTTTTTTAATAATTTTAAGCTCAAGAACATAAATGTTAATGTAGTTAGCTTCTTAGGTTGTTGGGATGTTTTGCATCGATCTCCTAGAGCCTTAGAACGTTTCTTTATCTTTAATTGAATGGTTGATCAAGCGTATATTTGAATATTTTAATTATACATTTTGACTAATTGTAGTAGTTAATATAATTTGTGTGTTACAGCCGAGTGAGTATGATACATATGCGGATATAGAGGCGGTTTACGAGTGTTTGCAGACCGAATATGGTGTTGGACAAGAGGATTTGATTTTGTATGGTCAATCCGTTGGTAGTGGACCTACACTGCACCTTGCCTCTAAGCTTCCTCGGCTTAGAGGTGTTGTTCTTCATAGCGGCATTCTCTCTGGTCTTCGTGTTCTGTGTCATGTCAAGTTCAAGTTTTGTTGTGACATTTATTCGGTAAATATCCCTTTCGCTTTAATCTGATATTATTACATGAACCACATCTAGCATATGAATGTCCTGTAGATTGAATTGAAGTTTAGATAACCGGTTTAGAAGTGGTTATGGCTAATTTGGAAGCTAGCCGGTCTTGGGTGGTTCTAGTATTATCCTTTTTACTGATTCTTGTTGTTTAATGGCAGAACGTAAACAAGATCAAGAAGGTCAAATGCCCTGTTCTTGTCATACACGTAAGCAGAATCTGTCTCTTGTTTATATCAAGAAGGTGAGACATTATTGATCTTATTACTATTTAACGTTACGCAGGGAACAGAGGATGATGTTGTAAACTGGCTGCACGGAAACAGGCTTTGGAAAATGGCGAAAGAACCGTACGAACCGCTTTGGATTAAAGGTGGTGGACATTGCAACCTAGAGATCTATCCTGACTACATTAGACATCTCTACCGGTTTATACAAGACATGGAGAATACAACCACTAAGTCTCGTCTCAAGAAGATTTGGCAAGAAATCCGTCGGCGAGATGAGTCCAAAGGATGCTGTAGTTTCAAACTTTGTCGACCAAAATGCCCTTCGTGTCCTAAACCTAGTTGCGACTGTGGCGAATGCGGTTGTTGCAAGTGTGAGTGTCCTTCTTTGCAAGGATGTTTCTCTTGTTGTAAGAAACCGAGCTGTGTTGGTTGTTGCTGTCCCAAGTTCAAATGCTGCAGCTGCTTTGGGAAGCCTAAGTGTCCGAAATGCTCTTGTTGGAAATGTCTAAAATGCTCCGAGTCTGAGTGTTGTCGGAGTTGTTGTTGTGCCGGTTGTTTCAGCTGGCTCTGTTGTTGCTTCGGAGGGAAGAGGAAGGAGCTGAAGATGAGAGGAGGAGAAACTACGGTGGCCAAGAGTGAAGGGTAATATTGGTATTTCAATATTTTTGTATAGATTCTGTTCAAAGATTCGGTACAACCTATTCATGCGAAGAGACTGAGTTTTGAGGCGAAAAGTTCCATTATCATTCTGTGAAACAAAAAAATTTCCATTATCATTCTGTGAAACAAAAAAATTCATGAGGAAAAAGTTGATAAATTGAAATCTTGAATCTTGGTATAAATCCAGTATCATGTTAAAGTCATTCTTGAAGGCAACGGTGTCTCTGTAACAAGTTAACTCATTTATGATTTAACACAACATATGAACTATAACGTCCTCTGATTTAGCAGATTAATTGGTGACAGTTTCTCTGTGGGAGAGTTGTTAAAGGGTGAGGTCCTGAGTTCGAACATCACCAATAACCTACTCTGTGGGAGAGTTGTTAAAGGGTGAGGTCCTGAGTTCGAACATCACCAATAACCTACTTGTGAGCCGAGGCCTATGGGTGAATTCGGGCAGGTTATATCACAAGGGAAGAGTTAAGGTCGATGCGCTGCAACGCCAGCTAGATCCCACAGGGAGGGCTGTTACAATAAAACTCGACTTTTTATGTAAACGCCTACCCCACAACTGGGCGGATCAGTCGGCCATGTAGTGCACCGACCCTAACCCCTCCCCTGTGATACAACATGCCCGAATTCACCTTAGGCCTCGGCTCACAGGTGGGTTATTTGTGCACTTGGCGTTACTCGAACCCGAGACCTCACCCTTTAACAACACTCCTACAGAGAAGCTGTCACCAATTGACAATTGTAACATCCCGAGTTGTGATATATGGAAAGACTTAAGAGAATTGATTTGACTACCTATGTCACCAAAGTTGACTTACCTTTTTCGTCACACATCCGTTTAGAACTTCAGGGTTAAGCGTGCTTATGCTGGAGTAGTGAAAGGATGGGTGACCTATCGGGAAGTGATTCGCGATACCGTGTAAGTGAGGCCAAAACACGGGGAAAGGTCGGGTGGTGATTGCAGGGTCAGTAAACAATGATTTCGAGCCTAGGAAAAAATAACGCACCGACCGTTGGAACGGGATGAAGCCCACGGGCCGAGAGAGCGGGCGTGGGTGGCCCATTAGCTGTGGATGGTCGGGGCGTTACAAGTGGTATCAGAGCTGGTTAGCCATCTTGGTTCTGACCCTAGAGGCGTCTTGAGACCTGCCTTGAGGCGCAACGAGGATGTTGCGTTCTTTGAGAGGGGGTGAATTGTAACATCCCGAATTGTGATATATGGAAAGACTTAAGAGAATTGATTTGGCTACCTATGTCACCAAAGTTGACTTACCTTTTCTGTCACACATCAGTTTAGAACTCCAGGGTTAAGCGTGTTTATGCTGGAGTAGTGAAAGGATGGGTGACCTATAGGGAAGTGATTCGCGATACCGTGTAAGTGAGACCAAAACACGGGGAAAGGTCGGGTGGTGATTGCAGGGTCAGTAAACAATGATTTCGAGCCTCGGAAAAAATAACGCACCGACCGTTGGAACGGGATGGGGCCCACGGGCCGAGAGAGCGGGCGTGGGTGGCCCATTAGCTGTGTATGGTCGGGGCGTTACACTTAAGTTCTCAATCTCTTAACACAACAACATTATGTCTCATCCTAACATATGCTTATATAGAGCTTAATATCTCCTAATCCTATTAAGTAACATATTTAGATAACTCCTAAATATATTCTACAACCTAATCTCCATATATCGGTAGGATTAGGTTTCTATCTTGCTTCTTAAGCTTTCTCTTTATTCAAGCTTAATCCAACATTCTCCCCCTTAAGCTTGAAATCATTTCTCGACAACTCATGAACTCCGATAAGCTCCCTCATGTCCTTGAACTTGATTCTCCCAAGGGCTTTAGTTAAGATATCCGCCTTTTGTTGAGTACCAGGAATATGTTCGACTTCTATCAACCCATCTTCGACACATTCTCTAATGAAATGGTATCTTGTATGAATGTGTTTACTTCTATCATGAAACACCGGATTCTTTGTAAGTGCTATTGCTGATTGATTGTCAATCCTTATGACTACCTTCTCGCATAACGTTATGTCAATCTCTCTGAGTAGACCACACAACCAAATGGCCTGTCGTGCAGCTTCTGTACCTGCCATAAACTCCGCCTCGCATGACAATAACGCTACAATAACCTGTTTTTGTGAGCACCAGGTTATGCGACTCTCTCCTAAATAAAAAACATGACTTGTTGTACTTCTACCGTCGTCAGGATCCACATTGTAACTGCTATCGCTATAGCCTATCAGTTTTGACGTTCTTGGGATCGAACTGGAGAAGGTGAGTCCGTATGTCGTGGTGCCTCGAAGATATCTCAAGCACTGCTTCATTGCCACCCCATGAGACTCTATAGGTCGTTGCATGTAACGACTCAAAACACCCACACAATATGAAAAATTTGGCCTCGTATGAAGAAGGTACCGAAGACATCCAATATTATTTCTATAACTCGTCGCATCGATATCTTTCTCGCCCTCTGCTCGTGAAAGCTTAAGACCAGTGTCCATTGGTGTATGCACATGATTGCAATCCTTCATTCCAGCTTCTTCTAATATCTTTAAAGCATAGTTACGTTGATTCAAAGTGATCCCATCTTGAGCCTGCGTGACTTCTATCCCAAGGTAGTAAGTTAATCTCCCAAGGTCGCTCACCTCGAATTTTATCGCCATCTCCTTCTTAAATTTGTTTATCATCTTCAAATTTGTTCCGGTAATGAATAAGTCATCGACATATACCGCAACAAGTAACATATTCTCACCTGTTTGCTTATGATAGACAGACGGTTCCTTCGCACATCGTCTGAAACCAAGTTCCTTGAGTATTCCATTCAACTTGTTATTCCAAGCTCGTGGTGCTTGACGCAAACAGTATAGTGCCTTGTTGAGTTTGTACACCTTAGTCTCAGACCCCTCTATTATAAAACCATCAGGCTGCGTTACATAAACAGTTTCCTTCAGATCTCCATGAAGAAAAGCTGTTTTTACGTCGAGATGATGAATCTCCCATCCCTTTGATGCTGCGATATTGATTAGAAGCCTGATTGTTTTGATTCTTGCCACTGGAGAAAATACTTCATCATAATCTACACCATGCACCTGAACGTATCCTTTTGTGACAAGACGAGCTTGATATTTGTTAATTGTTCCATCAGCATTCCGCTTCAACTTGAATACCCATTTTAGTCCGATGGCCTTAGCTCCTCATGGTAGATCAACAAGCGACCATGTTTCATTATGTGTGATCGAATGGATCTCATCTTCGCAAGCAAGAGTCCATTCTTTCGAACTTCTCGCTTCCTCAAAGGTTCTTGGCTCGTTGTTTATGACCATAAGTAGATATTCTCCTTCTTCTCTTGCAAGTAAGAGATAATCCTCCAAGTACTTTGGTCTGTTACTTTGTCTCGTTGATCTTCTTAATGTTATTGCTTCATTGGTCTCGTCCTTTTCTTCTTCTTCTTCTTCTTCTTCTTCTTCTTCTCCACTCTCCTCGTCACCACTCATATCTTCTGCTACGTCTTTGCCATTATTTTTATCTTCAGCATTAGTTCCAGTGATTGCAGTCTCATTCTCATTTGTTTCCAAATATGTGATGCCGTGATTTCCAAACTCACTGGAGGCAATCGTGATGCCGCCTGAGCTGTTCTGATCTGAGTTACCTTCGTTCCAATTCCAGCCTTTACTTTCGTCGAAAAATATGTCACGACTGACCACGATCTTCTGGTTCTTGGGATCATACATTCGATATGCTTTAGAACCTGGTTCGGTCCGAGATGAACCATTATGCACGACCTGTCCTCTATTTTTTTCAGATGTGGTTTTACCATCTTCGCATACCCTATGCAACCAAACGTGCGAATGTGAGCAAGGTTAGGTTTTTTATCGCGAAATAGCTCATAAGGGGTGCGGTCCTTGAGAGATCTCGTAGCTACTCGGTTCAAAATATATGTAGAGTGTCTTATCGCTTCTCCCCACATATAGTTCGGTACCTTCATGTGTTTTAGAATACTTCGTGTCATCTCTAATAGAGTTCTGTTTCTTCACTCAACAACTCCGTTTTGTTGAGGAGTATACGGAGCTGTGAGGTGTCGTTTGATTCCAGACTCTTCGCAGAAGGTGTTGAACTCGTGTGACACAAACTCTCCTCCCCTATCAGTTTGGAAGGTCTTTATTCTTGTCATCGTGTCTTGCTCTACGATTTTTTTGAACCTTTTGAATTTTTTGAATGCTTCGTTTTTCTCCTTTAACAAGATGGTCCACATGTATCGCGAGTGGTCATCAATGAGAACAAAAATAAATCTATTTCCTGGGATAGTGCTTGGCGTTATAGGACCACAAAGATCTCTGTGAACTAGTTCGAGTACCTTATCTGCTCGAAAGGAAGTGGCTTGTGGGAACACTCGTTGGGTCTGTTTTCCCAGCAAACATGAGCTGCAAATCTCCTTCTCGATTCTTGCTTGAGGTATTCCGATCACAAGTTCTCGTTGTATCATAGATTTAATTGTCTCATAATTCACATGTCCCAAGCGAGCATGCCATCTATGTGACTTGCTGACTGTCTTTGTGATGAGACACATGGGCTCTTTTATTCCCATACAGACCTTGTACAACCGGTTCTTTGATCTCACTGCTTTGACCAGTAACTTACCATCTTGGTCGTGCATGGTTAAATTTTCTCCCTTCAATCTCACGTCACATCCCGACTCCGTTGCTTGTCCAAGGCTGATAATGTTGGACTTTAAATCCGGGATGAAGTAAACTTCATACATGGTTCTCGATTCTCCATTCATATCGACAAAAGCAATAGAACCTTTACCCTTGATATCTATACGAGAGTCATCGCCAAATTTCACTTTCCCCGTAATTAATTCATGGATCGTTGAGAAATAGCGTCGATCTCCAGTCATGTGGTTGCTCGCACCGTTATCAAGGTACCATATGTTATTCTCACCAAAATTCTCTTCATATTTATTTGGCATAAAACTTTCTTCATTGAGATAGACAATTTCATGCATCATAAGTTCGTCTGCATCTTGCGTATCCTCCTTATCATTCTCTTGTGCTTCTTGGAGTTTTAGTAATCGATCGGGACAGGTAGCCGCGAAGTGACCTATCTTATCACACCGAAAACACGTAATCCTCGACGTATCTCTTCCCCCATAGAATCTTCCACGGCCTCTTCCTCGTCCAAATCGGCCACCTCGTCCTCTGTAACCTGGATAGTCTTCATTGTAGTCTCGAGAAGGTTGAGTTTTGGAGTTTGTATACATAAGCTTGTTTTGATCTTCTTGAGTTTCTTCTTCCTCAGATACTCTTTCTTCATAGGCCTTTAATCGTCCTATGATATCTTCAAAGCTTGTGGTTTTAAGATCAAGTACTTGTTCAAGTGAAGCCACCATGTGTATATATTTTTTTCCGGGGAAGACTTTTAAGAAACTTCTTTACAAGTTTTGATTCTTCTATTTCTTCTCCTAGGGCCGCAGCTTTCGAAAAAATCTCAGATAACTTGCCAGCGAAGTCATCTATTTTCTCAGTCTCCTTCATCTTAAGTCTGTCAAATTCTGCCATCAACGTTTGTAACCTAGCCTCCTTAACCCTCTCTGCACCGACGTGTCTTGCTTTTATTGCATCCCAGACCTTTTTTGCTGTGTCCAATTTGCCAACCTGCAATATTAAGGCTTCGGGTATTGCTTGGAACAACAAAGCTATTGCCATGTTATTCTTTTCTTCCTCGTTCGTTGCTTACTCAATAATACTCCAGACTTTATGGACTTTGAGTAGAATTTTCATTCTGATAGCCCATACAGTGTAGTTTGTGGCGTTAAGCATTGGACACTTGATTGACGTCATCTCTCCTTCCTTCGATTTTGTCGTTGATACGACTGAAAGATCTCCCATGGCTGTGTAGCTCTGTATTGTATGAGATATGTGGTTGTTTGGCTCTGATACCAAATATAGAATTCAAAGATTAATAAGAATTTGCTCTCTTATTAATAACTTAAGAAAATAACTCAAAACTTAAGTTCTCAATCTCTTAATACAACAACATTATGTCTCATCCTAACATATGCTTATATAGAGCTTAATATCTCCTAATCCTATTAGGTAACATATTTAGATAACTCCTAAATATATTCTACAACCTAATCTCCATATCTCGGTAGGATTAGGTTTCTATCTTGCTTCTTAAGCTTTCTCTTTATTCAAGCTTAATCCAACACAAAATAACTTGACAAAGTCCTAACAAAACATGCTAAATCTGAAAGAGCTTGTTGTATTCAGTTTCAAACGTGTGTGTATATATACGCGATTACAGATGAGCATAAATCTAGGATAGACACAAATAAAATATTGTACAAATTTATCCTTTGAGATTCTAATATATCGTAATCCCTAATACTCCTTCTCAAGCCGTGGAGATCTTGAACGCCCAACTTGCAAAGTAGAAACCAAAATTGTTGCTTTCTAAATGCTTCAGTAAACATATCAGCTAACTCGATTGTAATGTTGACATAACATGGTGCAAGGAAATCAGCTTTAACTGCATCGCAGACCAAATGACAATTTAATTCAATATGTTTTGTTCTGTCGTAGAAAACCGGATTAGCCGCAATTTTTAAGGTTGCCTTATTGTCACAAGCAAATTGTTTGTGTTGTATAACACAAGTGTGGTAAGCAATGGTTTGATCCACGTTAACTCACAATAGGCATCTCACATCGCCCGATATTCTGCTACCGCGGACGACCTTCTGCTTCTTTCTCTTCCATGATATGACATTGTTACCGAGCATGATAATGTAGCCTGACAAAGATTTCCGTGTGATAAGACAAGCGGTCCAGTCCGAATCATAATAAGTAGATAAAGATAAATCCAACTTTGAACTGAGAAATAACCCTTGACAATGAGAACTTTCAGATAACAAAACGATGAGAAGACAAGTAATCAAATAAGAGATAAACACACTTACTTCAGGACATTTGATCAAGCGATGGGTGAGAAGCGTAAATGGGGTATTCTGTGCGCTGAGCAAAATATGTAACATATGGTTTCAAAAGAATAGACTTAACACGAGTTCGCCTTCCACGTCCTAAGTCATCATCTGATTGAACTGTTGTCGTCGGTAATTATGTAGGAGATACTTCTGGTGAGTTTTCTAAATCAGAGGGAATATATGGTTGAAAATCTGAATTAGAGGGTACTTCCCCTGACGCAGAATATTTTGTAGTTTTATGAATGTTACTTTCATCAAATAGAGCTAGATGAATATCATTGCTCGTTGTAGTTTCAGGAACAGTTTGAGAGCTAGGTGAAATCTCAGTCGCAAATGGAAAGGTTTCTTGTGAATATGACGTCTTGGGAAACAAACTTCTTGTTTGTTTCCAAATTCATAACTATCAGCCTTTTTTTTACCAAACTCATAACCATGAAAAATACATATGATACTCTTTTCTTGAAATTTGTCAGTATCCCGAAGTACTCTGTTTTAACAGAGTGACCTAAACACACTTAAGTTGCCGTAAGCTGGTTTTGTTCCATAGATTAATTCATACGGTGTCTTTCTTTTGAGAACAATCATAGGTGTACAATTTATCAGATAGGTAACTGCAAATATCATCTCTCCCCAAAAATGAATTGGCAAGTAGGCTTGAAAGAGTAGTGATCTATCAACGTTTAAAACATGTCGATTTCTACGTTCGACCCTTCCATTTTGCTGAGGTGTTGAGACACATGAAGCTTGGTGGATGATTCTTTTCTTCGCAAAGTATTGTCTCATACATGTGAACTCTGTACCGTTGTTACTTCTAACAATTTTAACTTGTTTATGAAATTGGCGTTCTATGAATGAGAAAATCTCTTCAAAGTGTTTGCAACAGCTGATTTTTTGAGTAATAACAGTGTCCATGTGGCTCATGAGTGATTATCTACGATGGTCAAGAAATAGAGAGAACCACAACTTGCAAGAGTTCGATAGGGGCCCAAAGGTCACAATGTATCAATGTAAAAGGTTCATCAGCTTTATTAGAACTTGAAGAAAAAGTTTCGCGTGGTTATTTTGCTATAATGTAAGCATCATAAACTGACTCTAAAACACCAGAAACAAGAGTAGCTGGGAGAATTAGAAACACCAGAAACACCAGATAAAAACGACAACACATTGGAAGAAGGATTACCTACGCGATGATGCCATAAATTCTGATCAACTGAACAACACTACCTGCTTGAATGTCAACAATCCCCTTGTAGTGAAA
The DNA here is from genome assembly GCA_905132885.1 of Moricandia moricandioides. Classification (NCBI taxonomy): domain Eukaryota; kingdom Viridiplantae; phylum Streptophyta; class Magnoliopsida; order Brassicales; family Brassicaceae; genus Moricandia; species Moricandia moricandioides. The sequence continues at coordinate 238,883 of CAJHQQ010000228.1, forward strand.
AAACCCATTACGCTCCTCAGCTGCACCAATCAAAGTCATCGAAGCTTGGTCCTGTATCACACAAAAATTCTTTGTAAATATCACACAACTAGCAACATCACATAACAGTTGAGCAAACTGAGATTAAGGTAATTGTAAGATGGTAAGACGCGCGGCATAAAAAAAATTAGTACACACTAGCTTTCCTCCGAAATCTAATGTGCCATGACCAGTAGCCCATGTTACTCCTCCATCAGGTAATCCGATTGTTTAGATACTACTGGTCATGGCATATTAGATTTCGTAGGAAAGCTAGTGTGTACTAATTTTTTTAATGCCTAATGGTGATATCAGTTTATTGACCAGTATTATCAACATCGAAACAACATTAGTCAGTAAACTGATATTACCAGTCATATAGTACGAAGCGCCCAAATCAATTATGATATATATCATAGCGGCTTTGTTTTCCCAAAAGTATAAGCTTATCTCTCTTACCTGATGGTGCCGTTGAAACATTGACTTTTGAGTAGCGAGAAACTGAGACAATGATTGCCATTGCTCAGGAGTGAAAGCTGGAATTCCCGAAGAAGTGGCAGAGTGAGATGCGTCAACTACTTGCATTGTATTTGCTATACATCCTGAGCCACGTACGCATCCTCTACTGGAATTATCAGAGCCCCTTCCTCGACCTCCGCCACGAGCTGTTTCTTTTCTGTTTTCAGTCCACCAGTCGAAAAAACCATGCAACTGAAAACAACTACTGACTTCATGTCCTGTTTTTCTACAGTGTGTGCACTTCACATTCTTGTTGTTGAAACGCACATCAGCTGCCATTGGAGTTGTTGAGGTCGGATCTGAAGCCGAAAATCCAACTATCAAGCTATGTTCTTCGCGGGTATGAGTTGCATTTAGATGACGCTCCTCACTACAAGAAAACTCGGCCATTACTAGGATGAGTATTCCTCGTAATTTCCTAGTAAATGGCCATTTACTAGGAAATTACGAGGAAACTCGTTTCCTCGAAACACGTTCATCGTAAAGCCTTTTTCTTCGTAAGGTCATAGCTAATTTACGAGGAAACATTTCCTCGTAAAGGCGTGGGTTGGTTTTCCTCGTAAGCTCCTCGTAGGGTTTCCTCGTAACATCGTCGTAATGTTTTCCTAGTAAGATCGTAGTAAATCCTTACGAGGAAATTACTAGAACATGTTACGAGGATTTTACTTAGAATCCTTACGAGGATTTTGCTTCGAAATGGTTTTTTCCCTATTAAAAAAAATAATTATTTTATTTTTAAAAATTAAAAAAATCAAATTATAAATAAAAACTAAAAAACAAAATATTTTATAAATAACTAAATAATATACAGAAAGTTTTAAAATTCATAATATACAATTAAAAAAAAAACTACGGATGGTGGCCGTGAAATTGCTGAACGAAGTCGTCCTGGCTCGGGAAATCCTCTCCATAGTTGGTGGCCGGCTGTGACTGTGATGGTGGATGCTGTTGGGTTGGAATCCCTCCGCCTTCCCGTCTCTGACGCAACATCTCCTCCAAATGCGGGTTTCCAACCGCCATAATCTCGAGGACATTGGTGAGAGAAGTGACATGGTCAGTGAGCGAAGACAACTCCGAGCGTAGCTGAGCGTTGACATCGTGCTGCTCCTGATGATAAGACGATGTCGCTGCAGGGACATCGTTAACCGAGCCAATCCCGATGATACGCCCCTTTTTCCTAGGGGCGACCTGTAAATAAAAATATTAATAACATTAAGAAAAAAATTTTAAAAAAATTTAAAATTAATAGTAAAACCAAATTATTTACCTCCTCGTAAATCTTATCCACTTCAACAGTGGATAATATGACTGGAGTCCCAGCCTGCTGAGTCAACTGGGTCTGGCGCTCGTCAACTCGGGCAACAACCTCGTTATAGATCCGCTCGGAAGCAGGATCTACAAACTGCCCAGCCTTGTTCCGGTGGGTCCTCTCGTAAAGGTCTTTCAGAGATGGAAGAACTCCTATCCCCTTAGCCTAAAATTAATTTATAAAATTAAATATTAATTTGGAATATTCAAATAAAATAAAAATTAAATAGATTAAAAATCATCTTACCATGTCTAGACGAATTCCCGCGTGAGGTTTTCGACCCGTGGTGTGAAGCACCTTCGTGTTGCCATGCTCGTCTTTGGTCATGCTGTTTCCGGAGTTTGTGTTGGAGGTTCTGACCGATTCTGGCAACTCCCAATAGCTGATGAGGCCATCCCACACCGTGGTTGTGAGGCAATCGGGTTTCCTGGCCTCGTAACCATCCACCTGATTTAAAAAAAAATAGAATTAATTAAAGTCAGTATATAATATTTTTAAAACTATATATATATATATATATTATAATTTATAAATCTATATATACCTGATAGTCGCCCTTCCAGTTGTAGACCATGTCGAGCAATCGTGCTCTTGCCTTGGCCTCAAACTCCTTCTTCACCCGCTGGTGAATCCCAATAGACCAGCGATACTTTTGCTGTAACCAGAAAAAATAAAAGACGGATTAGTTCAATAATATCAATAATTTTAAATAATTAAAAATAAATTAACTAATTAAACTTACATGAAACGATTTGAACCACGTCTTTTTTGTGTGGCTCGCCGTCATCTTCCAGTTTGGAGCTGGATCGGGAAAGTATCCCTTAATGCAGTCCGAGACGCTAGATCCGACACAATTGTCAACACCAAACCTGGAAAGACACAAAATAAATCATTAATTAGATTAATTTCTAAATATTTTGTTAATTAAGAAATAAATAAATTTTTTTTTTTTAAAATTAAAACATACCATAATACGTTTCGGCCGTCCCGTCGGATAGGATCTAACTCTGCCAGCCCTTCTCTGCCTGGAAGGGCCAAAATATCCTCCACCGTGTACACCGCAAAGGGTGCGTTCGGCGGCACATCCAAATCGGGATGAACCCCGACCGGTGGAGGAGGAGGAGGAGGAGGATGTGGTTCCCGGGACGCCGTAGAAGCTCCCTGAGTCTCGGGAATCGAAGATGAACCGGGAGCTGACGAAGATGAACCCGGAGCATCCTGACGCCCAAACATGTCTCCGTAGTGACTCCCCTCGAGAGACGACGTCCTCTTACCGGCTGCCTTAGCAAGCTTGCTCTGTCTAGGCATCTATATTTTTTTTAAAAAAATCAAAACATTAATTCCCCGTATAATTTAAAAAAACACTAAATAAAAGTAAACCAACATAATCTAAATTCCCTAAACTAACCACCTAATCTAAATTCCCTAAACTAACCACCTAATCTAAATTCCCTAATCTAATCACCTAACTACGAATTAGAGAGTACCTTTAGAGGATTTAGAGAGAAGGTTACTAGCAAATGAGAAACTGGATTGCTCGAGTATATATAAGGAATTTGGTTTCCTCGTAAAGCCCTAGTAATTATACTAGGACCTTACGAGGAAATACATATGCCCGTGTTTCTATTTCCTCGTAAGGTCCTCGTAAGCATGTTACTAGGGCTTTACGAGGAAAAGCCTTTACGAGGAAATTGCTATGCCCGTGTTTTTTTCCTCGTAAAGCCCTAGTAAACCTTACTAGGACCTTACGAGGAAATAGATATGCCCGTGTTTTCTTTTACTAGGGTTTTACGAGGAAAGGGTGTTTATAAATCCCTAAACTCGAAACCCCAAACCCCAAACCACAACTTCCTTAACTTATAACCTCTTCTACAACCAAACTCTAAACCTCTTCTACACCTAAACCCCAAATTCATTTTTGTGATTAAACAAACTTATAAACATACATAATTCATTCGGATACATTGTCGTCATCTGTTGAAACATCATCATTTTCTAAAAACTCGTCGTCTACACCTTCGTCCGTTGAGTGATCAGGAACATCTTCGTATTCACGATTATGCGGATCAATGAGTAAGAACTCATCAATTTCTGCTTCAACTACCTCGATCTCATTGGTGTTTTCTTCTTGTAATGGTGGTTCATCTCCAGCGATTGGCTTTTCCTTTCAAAGTTTTCATGGCCCTTTCATACATGATACATCCATCCATAATGCACGGGTCCACGAAGTAATGCTTCATACGGGAGGTGGACAACTAGGTGTTCCATGACGTCGAAAAAAGTTGGCGGGAATATTTTCTCCAAGTTGCAGATTAAGACGGGGATGTTTTCATGAAGTTGTTGGACAACTTCCACTTTAAGATTGCGGGTGCTCAGATCCCTAAAAAATGCTCCAATTCCTTATATATATACGAAAACAAAAATTATCCATATTATTATATATATATATATAGAGAAATAAATTAATCATGTCATCGTATTATATTAATTAATTACCTGAAAGTGCTTCATGTACTTTTACCGGTAGTAGCTCCGCAAACGCAAAGGGAAGTAGTCGCTGCATAAAGACATGACAATCATGGCTCTTCATCCCGGAGAACTTTTGCCCTTTCTCAACACATCTTGAGAGATTTGAAACATACCCATCAGGGAACTTCACTTCTGAAGCCACCCAGTTGAACAACGCAGACTTTTTTTCTGATGACAGTCTGAAAATTGGAACTGGAACTTGCCCATTTCTTTTTATATGTAGCTCACTCCTTGAGCAGATATCGGGTAAGTCCAACCTTGATTTTACGTTGTCTTTCGTCTTCCCTGGGACATTCAATATAGTGTTCATGATGTTCTCAAAAAAGTTCTTCTCTATATGCATCACATCGAGGTTGTGGCGCAAAAGAAGATCTTTCCAATATGACAATTCCCAAAATATATTCTTTTTGTGCCAATTGTGCTGAACACCATAATAATCAGGCATATTACTGGGAACATGCCAATTCCCACCACGAGGAGCTGTTTCTAGAGCACCGTAGTAATCGATTTGCGCTTCGATTTGTTCTCCAGTTAAATATGGAGGAGGAGTGTCCCTGACAACCCTTTTGTGCCTGAACAATTTCTTGTTTCTTCGGTATGGGTGGTGAATGGGAAGAAATCGACGGTGACAATCGAACCAACTAGTCTTCCTACCATGCTTCAACTGAAATGCATCTGTCATTCCATTACAATATGGACAAGCTAATCTCCCATGTGTAGTCCACCCAGACAACATACCATATGCAGGAAAGTCACTTATGGTCAACAAAAGCATCGTTCGCATCGTAAATTTTGTTTTCGTTGAACAATCATATGTCCTCACCCCTGTTGACCACAAATCTTTCAACTCTTTTATCAGTGGTTGTAGAAAAATGTCGAGAGATCTTTTTGGATGTTTTGGACCAGGTATTAATATGGTCATGAATAGAAACTCTCGTCGCATGCACATCTCCGGTGGCAAGTTATACGGTGTAAGAAAGACCGGCCACAATGAATATTGTCTCCCAGACATTCCAAATAGACTAAATCCATCAGTGCATAATCCAAGATACACATTCTGGCTATTGCTAGCGAAATGTGGATGTACATTGTTAAAATGTTTCCATGCTCTTGCATCTGATGGATGAGTCATCTCTCCATCCGTCTGAGTATGCTCGGCGTGCCATCTCATCCCTCCAGCAGTCTCCTCAGATTGGTACAATCTTTTCAATCTGTCTGTGATTGGTAGGTACCACATCCTTTGGTACGGTACCCTATTACGCCCTCGACCTTGCGGTTTGAATCGTGGCTTCTTACAAAATCGACATTCTTCTAACTTCTCATCATTTCCCCAGTAAATCATGCAGTTGTCGATGCAAACGTCTATCATCTCCGAGGGCAACCCAAGACTATATACCAATTTCTGAATCTGATAACAAGATTCAGCAGAGACATTGTCTTCTGGCAAATACTCTTTAAACAAGTCTGCCGATGCATCCATACAATTTTCAGGTAGATTGTGATCGGTTTTAATACTCATCATTCTAGCAGCCAACGACAATTTAGACAGACCTTCTCTACAACCACTGTAAATTGGCTCATTCGCAGCATCTAACATTTCATAAAACTTTTTTGCATCTAAGTTAGGTACTTTTTCAACTTCATCATCATCATGAGTTACAAAGGCATCACCTACCATATCATGAACCCTATCACAATCTACCATTTGTTCCTCTTGGTGATGATAGCTATTACTACTGCTACCTTCATTACGCAAATGCTCAACCGGTTCAATCTGAAAATTGCTATTACTACTGCTACCTTCATTCCTACAACTAGCATCTTCTCTATGTTGATACCAAATATAATAATATGGCATGAAACCTCTATTTATTAAATGCTTCCAAACATTTTCACGAGGGCCTAATTTGGTATTGCAACATTTTCGACAAGGACAGAACATCTTACCACTTTCCTGCGTGAGTGGTGTAGAATCTGCTTGATGCATAAACGTCTCCAACCCTTCGAGAAATTCTTTCGTCACCCTCCCGTTATTATCTCTGTGTGAATACATCCACTTCCGCAACTCGAAAATATTTCCCGGACCAGACATTTTTTTTGTGTTTGATTAAGCTTATAGCTGATTTTTTTTTGGTGTGTTTCAAATGAATCACATATGGTGGTATTTATAGGAATTTTCGAATCTGAGAATTTACTAGGAAATTGCTAGGAAAAGTAAGTACAAAACACGTTTTTGATTTAAATTTGATATTTTCTATCCATTTCCTCTTAATTTCGTAGCAACAAAACCATTCCTCTCAATTTCGTAGTAAACTATTACTAGGACTTTACGAGGAGGGATGTTACTATGAGGTTACGAGGAAAATGACATTTTCCTCGTAATGGCCACGTAATATTACTTCGATTTTACGAGGAAACCTTTTTCTCGTAAGGTTACGAGAACTTTACGAGGAAAACAAATTTCCTCGTTAAATCGAAGTAAACTCGTAGTAAATTTACGAGGAACTGTTTTCTTAGTAAATTTTCCTAGTAAAAGCTTAGTTTTCTTGTAGTGCCTCTTTAACAATTTGAGAATGAACCATATCAAGGTTGAGATCTGCAACGGGACTGAGAAGTTTTGATTGTGTTGTTCCAAATCGACTGTTATCAAGCCCCATAAATAATTTATGAACACAAATACTCTCACGATGCTTTTCGTATTTCACCACAGCAGCAAAAGCACTTTCACCAAAGAAGCACTCAAATCCATGGTCAAAATCTACCAAATCATCCCATAGAAATTTGAGACGACCAAAATAGTTTTCAGGAGTTTGACCATCTTGTTTACAAGCAACCATATCAGATTTGAGCTGATGATCACGTGTTCTATCGCTTACGGAGAAACGCCTCTGCAAACTATCCCACGCAAGCTTGGCGTTCTTGACTAGAGACACTGACGGCCGTAAGCGAGGCTCAGTGCTACTATAAATCCTTCCAATAATCATGGAATTAACCATGTCCCACTTCTCCGCATCTGGAGAATCTTTAGATGGTCGTATAATGGATCCATCAATAAAACCAATTTTTGGCTTGGTATGTAGCGAGTTCATCGTTAACTTTGCCCATCTTTCATAGTTACCACCGGTAAGGAGAATATGAGTCGGGACCTAATCTGTGTGATCAGAAGGATGCAGGTAATATAGAGAAGTTAGGTGTTTCTCCGAATCCGATTGAAGTTCCACGTTGTTTCACTCATTTTGAAATCGCAAGTCAAAAAAATTTAGGGTAAAAAAATCGAGAATTAAAGAGATCGTTGCTATGATACCATGCTAAAGAGCTTTTTGTATTCCTTATCAAACATGTGTCTATAGAAACGATTATAGATGAGCACAAATCTAAGATAGACAAAAATAATATATTTTACAACTTATCCTTTGAGATTCTAATATATTGTAATCCTAATAAAACACATGCTATTGTTGTTTACGCTAAATATAACAACCAAAGGTTTTCTAACTTTTTTTTTTGAACATCAGGAGGTTCGGAGCCGAATCCCATAATATCCACATGCACAAAACCACAATGCAATATTAGTTTCGTCCAACTGAAGGTTTTCAAATCTTCATTGAGATCAGACAAGATGATCTTCAAACCCGAAAGATGCTTTTAAAAGAAGATGACTCCACTTGTAGATGAGAAAGAGTGCACATATACATTACATGATATGATAAATTGATGTCATTAGATATACTTAGATCTTACATTTGGGTTAGTCTATTTTACCAAGTATCTAAAGTTAGGTGATACATCAACCAGATCATCTTCCATTGATGTATTGTAGTATAGTCACTTGTTCAAGATTTGGCATGTTCTTTAGGAAATGGATAATTTTCTCAAAATCTCTATTTGCACATCAGTTTCTCTAAATTTTATTGTTGTTAGAAATTTTATCGGTCATTGTGATATGGAAGAATGTCTTTTTACCAAACATTGGCACAAATACACAACCTTAAATGTAAAATGATTAAACAAATTCTTATCCAAGGATTTGATTGTTTACTTGTACGACAATGTATTACTATATATATGTATATATATTTCAGTTATATATGAATATTTTAAAATAGGAATATAGTTTATATTAATAGAGAAGGAGACAGAACTTTGCCGATAAAATCCAATAGTAAATATAGTTGATATTAATATAATTTGTTTATATGGTAGATCGAACTATATGTTATGTTTTACAGTTACTATTTTTTCAAATTATTTGATTAACATGTTATCATGTATGAGACGAGTTGAATGACATATAATTCATTTACATTATAATAAAATAAAAGTGGACAAATAGAAAAGTTTAAAATGATTTTGTATTATAATAGGGTAATTCTTTCAAAAAGTCCATTATTTTAAGTTTTTACCACAAATAAAGTCCTCAAGAAAGAAAATGACCAAAAGATGTTTCACTAAAGAGACGAAAAAATCTCTTACAATTTTCCTTGTAGATATATAAATATAAATAAATAATGAAAAAATAAAAATTATAAAATAAATAAGGATTTTTTTTTGCAAAAATGATTCAAAACTTAAATTCAAACACAAAACTAACCCATGATTTTTTAAAAAACTTTCATTTGCCCTATTCACCCCAAAAGTTTTGATTATTTACAAAAATGCCATTACTTTTTTCTGAAAATGAGTATTTTACTCTATCATCATCTTCATCAAGTATTTAAAATAATGCCATTGCTATCAATACACCAACCACCATGGACAACCAATTTGAAGCTCCTAATGCACCTAAAAATCGGTTTTCAATCCTCTTATCTCATTTTTCATGCTCAAAAACTATATTTTTTTTCACTTTCTCTCTATCTTCATCTTAAAAATTCAAGATTTTGATTTAAGCTTCTGATTCTTGGTGGGTCGCTTTCTTTTGAGCTTATGTGTGCTTGGAGAAGAGTTATGTGTGCTAAAGAAGTTATCTCACTAATTTAATGTATGAAATCAATTTTTTTCCAGATTTTTTCGCCTAGACGACTTCCGTGTAAGTCTTCTCGACGTAGAAGACTTACACGAAAGTCGTCTGGTCAATGTAGAGGTTAGTTTTGAAATTGACTTTTATATGTATTTTTAGAGATTATTTATTTGGAAGTCTTCCAGTTTTCTTTGTTAACAAAAAATCTCAAAAATATCATAGAAAAGACCTTCTGGTAAGTCGTCTAGGATAAACAAGTTAGTTTTGCATTTGACCAAATTGTGTCAGAAATTGTTTCTGATATTCTGGTCAAACCTTGGATATCACAAAAGACGTCCATGTAAGTCGTCTGACGGACGACTTACATGTAGGTCGTATAGTTAAAATTAAATATTTAATTTTTATTTTCTAATTGCAAAAGTAATCTGAGACGAATTACATATAAGTCTTCTAGTTAATATTAAATATTTAATCTTTTGTCATCCGTAAGTCGTCTGGAAAAACTCAAATTATAACACAATTTAGTCAATTGCAAAACTAACGTGTTTATCCTAGATGACTTACTGGGAGGTCTTCTATGGTATTTTCAAGATTTTTTTGAAAACAAAAGTAGGACAATATTTACAAAAGAAGACTTTCAAAGAAGTCTGTTGTAGAGTAGACCTCTATGGAAGTCTTCCTTTGTAAATTTTCAATTGCAAAAATGACCTTTTCGACGACTTCCGTGTAAGTCTTCTGGACGACTTCCTTGGAAGTCTTTTGGACGACTTCCTTGGAAATCTTCAGAACAACTTCCTTGGAAGTCTTCTAGACGAATTTCGTGGAGGTCGTCTACGTCAATGTTTAATAAAGTTTCATTTTCTCTAAAACTACAAAGACTTTAAGTTTTTCTTGCTAATTCATGTATATTAATCGATATTTTGATTCCTGAATGAAATTCATAACTTAATTCGTTTTAATTATGAGTTTACCAATATTCATTTTTATTAATGTTTCTAGCTAATCTGAGAAAACTTCTGTGTAAGTCTGCTGGAAGACTTCCATTAGTTTTTGTAAACTTGTTAAGTAACTTAAAGATATATCTTTTAACTTTCAAAAGTTTTAAGTAACTTCAAAAATATCAAATAATATGGTTTAATGTATCTTCTTAGATCATAAGATATACTTTGTAACTTTCATGAAATTTAAAATTTCAATTATCACTTAAAATTTGCGTTTCCCGCCTAAATTTAAATTTCCCGCTTAAATTTAAGTCTTTCAGAAGACTTCCTAGAAGTCTTCTACAAGACTTCCCAGAAGTCTTCTACAAGACTTCCCAGAAGTCTTCCACAAGACTTCCCAGAAGTCTTCCCAGAAGTCTTCCACAAGACTTCCCAAAAGTCTTCCAGTGAAACTGTTATATGTTTGAACTTATGTAATATTTGATATATTGTGATTTGACTAAGTTTTCTTGGGAATGTTTATCCCTTAGTTGTAGTAAATTTGACAATTTTTATATTATTGTGTGTTTTCTATTAAGGTTGTATCAATAACTTCAATAATATTATGTATTTTTGGCAAGATAACATTATAGACTTGAATTTATTTACCAATTTTTTTCATTAATATCTCTTTAAATTTACAAAAAATTCACAGTTAAAAGTGTACACCTACAAATTACAAAATGACCATAAATTGTTTTTTTATAGATCATTCCTCCACAAAAATAAGCTTGGAATCCACTTGAATTGAGAGGAAACTCTCTCAGAAGATTTCATAGAAGTCTTCTAGCACATTATATGTTAGAAGACTTCCGAGAAGACTTCTTGGAAGTCGTCTAGAAGACTTCCGAGAAGACTTCCCAGAAGTCTTCCAAAGTCTGACACAGATCTGAAAAACTTGCAAATCCAAAATACGTTCAAAAGGCATCAAAAAGGAGAAAATGAGTGGAAAATGAGATGTCTACATTTAAAGGACACACAAAAATACATATTGAAAAAATATGTTTATCTTTAAAGTAGTATAAGATGAGAACCATGTAATAAAAAAACCTGCAAAACAAGATGAATTAGTGAGAAAGATATGAGACAAAAAATGATAAATTAATAGAAAATTTTAGTTTGAGAAAAATGTAAGAGCTTTATGTAACCAAAGACTTACCAAAACTTTGCCGTGGAGATTTACCTAAATACTCAGTTCCGTTATGAAAAAGGAGATATGACAGAAAATATCGCCAGAAGACTTCCTTGAAGTCTTCTAGACGACTTCCAGAAAGTCTTCTAGTGCATTAACTGTTAGAAAATTTACGAGAAAACCTCCCTGGAAGTCTTCCAAATCTGTCTCAGATCTGAAAAACTTGCATATCCAAAAGTATTCAAATGGCTTCAAAACATAGAAAAACTTCAAAAATAAGGTAATAACTTAAAACAACAATTTTTTTTAAAGATAAGATCTTTAAGCAACAATGGGTTACCAAATGAAAAAAATATGATTTATAAATCTACTTTTAAAGGAGTGGAAGATGAGAACCATGTAATGAAAAACCTGCAAAAACAAAATAATTCAGTGAGAAAGACATGAGATAAAAATGAGAAATTGATATAAAGTTTGATGTTTTTAAGTTCAAAAAGATTAGAGAGAGGTTGGAGAGTTTTAGAATGAGAAACATTACATTTTTTTGTAGCCATTTGAGAGGAAGAAAAAATGTGTAAATTTTCTTTATATAAGGAGACAAAAATTCCAATAAATTTAAATATTTTCGATTCAGAAGACTTTCAAGTAAGTCTTCTCGACCCTAAATTTACTATTCGCCCAGAAGACTTTCCCAGAAGTCGTCTGATGTACATATTATTCATTAGACGACTTTCTGGAAGTCGTCTAGACCCTAAATATAAACTCTCAACTTAATTAACTAACTAAACACTTTATTATAATCAAATTCAACTTAAAAAGTGTTTAATATATACATAACTAAATACATATAGGTAAAAATTTAATTTTTGAATAAAAATGTTAAGTTTCCAAAAATTAACCCTAAGAATACAAACAATACTACAACATATGTTGCCAAACCCTAAACCAAATAATACCATGACTCACTACATTCACTCATCTATGTTGAAAATAATTCAATTTTACTATATCTTAATTTATATCATTTTCAAATGTTTATAATTACATGATTTCAATTCTTTTACTTTAAGGGAAGTCATCTAGAAGACTTTAAGGGAAGTCGTCTGGAAGACTTTCAGGGAAGTCGTCTGGAAGACTTTCAGGGAAGTCGTCTGGAAGACTTCTAGGGTTATATTCGTAGAAATAAATTCTGTTTTTTGTTTGGTCATAAGGGTCTGGTTGTAAATTCACAAGGCCTTTGGGTTAGTTTTGCATTTGATTGATGTTTGAGTATACTTTTGCATTTAAAATTAAATTCTGAGTCAGATTTGGCAACTTCCCCAATAAATAAAAAGATGTTTTTAGTTTTTCGAATTATATGTTTCTAAATTCAAATTTTTGTCTTTTTTCGATTCTTTTTCAAAATTTTAATTTTTTACAAATTTTATTTTAGAAATTTGAAAATTCCTTTCAAAACTATTTATAAATATTTTAAGTTTTTCATATTTATTTTATATTTTTTTTTTAATCCTCATCCCTAAAACCTCGCCCTTTACTGAATACTTTAATGATAAATTAGTTAACCCGAAGAATATAAATGTATATTTACCCTCTAAAGAAACTTCTTTTAGTCATTTTTCTCATAATTAACATTTTAAATATAAGTAAAATTAATACAAAGAGGGTTGTATGAATGAATTGTCTTATTTTTGTAAAGTATATTTATATAAATTTTAATTTAATTATTATACTTTAAAACAATGTTGATATATATCTGTATAAATTTCTAATTTTCATTAAATAATTTTCTGTTATGAACCAATTGATGTGGATGCAATAACCATGAGGATTAGACCGAACCAGACTCGACCAGAGGTTAATATGGATCAGACCAGAAAGGAATATTCCTCGACCAGTAAGGAATATTCCTCGACCAGAAAGGAATATACCCATCGGCCATGAGTAGATAAGATCAACCAAGACTTTTCTTTTCCTAGTTTGATAAGGTTTACCTTTTCCATGTTTACCTAGGAATGTTATCTTTCCATTTATCTAATGACGGTCTATTGCAACTCCCTATATATATAAATGGCACCTTCGATTATGAATGATATACAGACAAGTTCCCCCATTCTTTTCTTAACACGTTATCAGCACGATACGTCTCTCATAAACCCTAAGCTATACTCGAAATTCATAAACCCTAATTCTCAGCCGTCAAGAACAAAAAGCTATCACCGGAAACCACCATCGATCTTCATCTCCTCTCATCGATTCAATCTCTCTCTAAGTCAGAAAACCTAGCCATCCGCGATAACCCTACACCCGCGATACACAACCGCGAACCACCCAGCAGCCGATAGAGGTTAACCGCGATAAGCCTACACTATCCGGGATAAAACTACACCCGCGTATGTCCACTACCCGCGATAGTACTTACCCACGATAGCATACACCCGCGTACGTCTCACCATCCGCAATAAACCACATCCGCGTGCACCCGAGAAGGAACTAAACACCCGATAGAGGTTAACCAGCTAACCCGCTGACACACGATCACACGCACACACCCAACGCACCCGGGAATCACCACAATCATCACCCGATAGCAGTCTATGCCATCCGACCCACGAACCAGCACTAGAGGCACCCGATACACGCCTAATCAACACCCGATAAGGTCCAGGGACTCGCAACCAGCTCGCGATCCGTCCTACAACCCGCAACCAATCTCAGTGGACCGTTCAACCCTACTTAAGGTTAAGGTAACCCGATCAAACCCTAATTTAAATTTGATCAATAGAACTTTGCTAGGTTGCTGGATAGTTTAGGGAACCTCATCCTGATCATCTAGGGTACACATCCATTGTTTGAATTCATTGATTGATTGAGTAGTCTGATTGCAAATCACATAGAAACCTGGTGATAGGTTGTTAATCAATGAAACCCTAATTTTAAATTCAATTAAGATTGATAGGATTGTTTTAAACCCTAAACCTAATTCGGTTTTTCTAAACCTTAATTTTAAAATTGAATTTGCTTGATTGCTTGTTTGATTGATTGATTACTTAGAAACTGATTGTTAGGATTGTTAAAACAAAACTGCTTGATTGTTTAAATCAAAACCGACCACATGGTCTTAAAACATAAACCAACTAGGTTGCTAGATTGAATTGATCATATAAACTTGTTAGGTTGATAGAATGCATTGCATAAATCTCATACTGGCCGTATGGCAATGCATCATACATATAACCGGCCATTGTTCATTGAATCACTATTGTCTTGATTGCAATTGAACCTAGAAACCCTAATGATAGGTTTATAAAATCTGAAATTCTAAAACACATAATTATATGATTCAGATTTCGAAAATCAATAACTTGGAATATGAGACCCTTAATCTATCTGGAGATAATTACCTTCAATGGGCGCTTGATACCAAGATCATCTTGAAATCAAAAGAACTCGGTGAAAGTATAATAGATGACAATAATGTCAGTAAGAATGATAGATACCGAGCTATACTAATAATAAGACATCACTTGGCAAAGAGTCTCAAGGATCAATACTTGACAGTCGAAAATCCTCTCGAGCTCTGGACAGAGCTAAAAAGCAGATAAGATCACTAAAGATCGATGATCTTACCTAGAGCTCGTTATGATTGGACACACCTCAGAATCCCAGACTTTAAGTCTGTGGATGAGTACAATTTCGCACTGTTTAAGATCGTTTCAAAATTGAAACTGTGTGGGGAAACGATTACGGATAAGGATATGCTAGAGAAAACCTTTTCCACGTTCCACACAAGCAATGTGTTGCTCCAACAACAGTATAGAGAAAAGGGCTTCACCACTTATGCTGATCTTATATCCTGTTTGGTTCTTGCAGAGCAAAACAATGAACTATTAATGAGAAACAGTGAAATGAGACCTCCAGGATCCACACCATTACCTGAGGCACACACGACTAATGCTGATAGTGAGGCGAACCACGTCCATTCTAATAACCCACACGGTCGAGGCCGTAGTAGATGGTCAGGACGTGGCCGCGGTCGAAGTAATTATGGACGCGGTCGAGGCAGCCCTTATGGTCGAGAAAATGGCCGAGATAGAGTCCAGAGTAACTCGGATGGTCGAGAAAATGGACAAGGCCGAGGGAATCATTTCAAACCCTCACAGCTAACCAAATCAGCGTGCCATAGGTGTGGAATGAGCAGTCATTGGGCAAAGACTTGCAGGACTCCCAAACATTTATGTGATCTATATCAAGAAAGTTTGAAGTGAAAGAATCCTGAAGCCCATATGATAGTCCAAGATGATGAAAACGATTTTGATCATGAAAAAGTTGATTCATTAGAATATGAGACTTCTGATTGTCTCAAAGATAATAAATAAATTTGACATCTGTAATCCTTGATTGTTTTTATTAGAACTTGTTTTGGTGTTTGACATTTCTGTGATTCATTTCTATAATGTCATTTCTGTGTTATTGATTGATAAACGACAATAAAAGGATAGTCAATCTAATATAGACCACGGCTAAAGGCATTGCCTAAAGGGGCACAAATTTATTCACCCAATAAAAGACCCATTGAGTTATAAATACTTAAGCATAGATGGTTTCCACATTGAACCAATGGGAAAAGGAAACAAAAGTTCCTTTCAGATTATAAGAAAATTGCCTAAAGCCTTATAAGAAAAGTGGTCAAAGATTATACTTATATACTCTGATCTAGACTATGCTAAGGATCAGTATGATAAAGGCAAAAGCCATGGTATCATGTATACCCACGAAATTTACACTTTATGGCATTGACTGGATTAGCCATCCAAGTCCAAACTTGATGCAAAGAAAGATATTACAAAAGGCACAAAGAGTTATCCCATAAAATCTCATGTTGTGTAACATGTGCACAAGGGAAACTCATTAGGCTCTATTGTCCCAAGCACCACATGATTATAGTATGTCCATGAGGGGGAGTGAGGACAAACCGTGATCCATGAACATACAACAATCACGTGTGACAAGGTCCATGACCATGGTAAGGCTTGGCCGAATTCTTTCAAATACAAAGGCCACTACCTAATGCTTGAGGACACATGAATTTACATGTTTAAGATTAATATGCATCAGGCCATATAAGTGAGCATAGATATTCTCATCTCAGATTAAGGGTCATAAACCAGACATATACATAAATCATCTTAAGAGAATCTGAACATACCACCACAGACATATGTGCCACTTAAGATGGAACCTCAGAAGAGAATTGAAGATGAGAATATATGTTGGATGAAAATACATCTTTCTCCCACGTGATTTTAAAATGTCTTGAACCAAACATGGGTGATCTAATAAGTGGCCAAGAACACAGATTACATTAACCTCAGTAATCTGATCATCCAACATTAAAAGGGAGAAAGTTATAAGCTGGTAATGAGAATAAGAGAATGGTACTAACCATCATTGTCTTGTCAAGATCCTCGGACTAGTAAATATAAGACGTCCAAATGATATAAAAGCTAGCATAACTAGATGCCAGACACATTGACCCGAAAAGTCATACCAGCTTGCACCAAACGAATTTGTTGTCCTAGAAGAGACACAATCAAGTTGCTACAGAGTCTATATAAAGATAGAACAATATGTTCCATAAGATAAAGGAACCTCGGAAGGAAAGATAAAAGTGCATAAAATGATAAATTCCCGAGGTCATAAAGGAAACCATCCCAGACATAGATTATGGTCGACCAAAATATAAGATACCATACAATGGAATTTGGGACGCCAAACTCCATGGTACTTAAGGTGATTTGGGACGCCAAACACCAAGATATTAAAGGTCATAAGACTGCAATCAATTATGTCATGTCTGGAATACAATGGAACGCAGAAAAGGGTATCGATACCAATGATATATAAGAAAGCGCAAACAAGGTAGCACTTGAATATAAAATATAAAGCGAGGATCATAAACCCACGTGTGAGTACTCATACATATAAAGTTAAAGAAAACGTGGAGTTAAAAGAAAGATTTAAAGAATCTATAGAAAAGATGGACGTATTGGCCATATAACGTCATCTGATAAACCAGTGGATAAATGGGTCTTGTGAGATAAAAGAAATCGTGAGATATAGGATATGACCATATGATCTAAGGTATTCATATTCCTACTTAAAGCATTTAAAGAATGGCTTGATTACACAAGGATACTCACAGAGACCAAGGAACAAATTATAAGGAGATATACTCCTATGTGGTGGATGATACTACAATTCGAAATTAATAATGTCTGGAAAGAAATGATGATGTAGTAAGCAATATATTAATCACTGGATAAAGATAATAAATATACCATAAAGATGAGAAAAGAAATTCTCAAAGAACAGTTTTGTTCCTTAGCTGTTTATGGGCTGAATAAGACTAAGTAAAAGAGTTCTATAAGAACAATCCAAAACAGTCCATATATTCATATAAAAGAAATTCCTTGTGTTGATAATGAAACCAACTTAAAGAAAAGTTGATTCGCTTCAAAAACTATATAAGTTATCGATTGGTTATGATCATAAGATTTGGGTCATAAGGTTACATACTATATGGTTGCTCTATGTTTCAATACATATTGGAAAGAAATGTAAGATGGTCAAAGTGAAAATGTGAATTCCACAATGCCCGACCATAATAGCTATAATGGCTGAGGTCGAGAAAAATGGCATGGTCGTGATCGACCAAACGGTCGCAGTAACACTTTTACCCAAGGTCCCTATAAGCCAAGTTGATTACGGCCAGAGAAGCCTAGATGGGCGACCATGTGACCAATTGAATTAAGGTCAGAGAAACCAAACATGGCTGATCATACGGCCATAAGTATGCATACGGGCAAGAAACCTGTACGACCAAGGTAGTATGGTCGAGGTACGGTTGATCAAATGGCAAATAGTCGATATAATTATGAACGGCCATACGACCATACAAGACCATATCGGTCGAAGAAAGAAATAGAATATAGCCGTGGATAAGTAAGAAGGTCGTGGTGTATACACTGAACCACAAGACCCGACCACGAATGCTAAAGTCGTTGGCCATAGGTGCCATATGGGCGACCATTAATTCAAAAGGTGCATAATGCCAAAATGGCTGAACATATCTATATCAAATGGATATATTGATCACAACCATGATCCATCAGCATGCATATCAATATGCTTGATTTAAAATATAGCTGATGATAAAGAAAGGTAAAGAAAGGTTCTAAGAAACTAATGGTAACCATAAATATATACTTCGTTATTTATTTTACAAGGAACAAAAGATTTAAGTTCGTTTTATACTAACCAACCCAAAGAGGGGTAAATTGGTTTTGCAGATGCAAGTTTTTATCTAATCATGAACAGGTTATGAATTTGCTCGTGGAGGCACTGCAACCTCGTGGAGGTCAATGAAACAAACCAAGGCCGCAGTATCATTCAACAACTCGGAAATATTGGTATCCATGATGCATGTAGACAATACGGTCGATGAATCAAAGTGTTACAGTCAATGGCAATTTAACCAAGGATCGACCATTACACATAAAGACTATGAAACTTACAACTAAAGACAATGGTGTAAGTTCGTGACCTATCATGAGAGATAGCACAATTCGTGAAGATGATTTGTCAAAGACAAGAGATAACCATATCCAACACATTGAGGTGTACACAACAACAAAGGACTTCAAGAAGTAAGAATCAAGCAGATTTGTTCAACCTCTACGTTCAAAAAGTTAATACACAAAATTGGAATGAGAAGATTGAAAGATCTATAGTGGTGCATTCATCAGGGGAGTAATACAGTTGTACTCTTTTTCCTAACTGAGGTTTTATCCCAAAAGGGTTTTACTGGTTAGGTTTTAATGAGGCAACATACCAAACATATTATGAGCTCTATATGGTTTTAACATCCTAGGGGGAGTGTTATGAACCAATTGATGTGGATGCAATAACCATGAGGATTAGACCGAACCAGACTCGACCAGAGGTTAATATGGATCGGACGAAAAAGGAATATTCCTCGACCAGAAAGAAATATACCCATCGGCCATGAGTGGATAAGATCAACTAATATTTTCCTTTTCCTAGTTTGATAAGGTTTACCTTTTCCATGTTTACCTAGGAATGTTATCTTTCCATTTATCTAATGACGGTCTATTGTAACTCCTTATATATATATAGGGCACCTTCGATTATGAATGAGATACAGACAAGTTCCCCCATTCTTTTTTTTAACATTTTCTGAATAAAAAATTATCCTGTGCTTTTTTCGCGGTAGTAATCTAGTTCAACATTATAACAATATCATGGTGGTATAAAAATATTTTTTTACCATATGAACTCAAATTTAGGTTGATGAATGGCTGAACAAGATGAGAGGAGATTTAAGATTTGAAAGGAAGAAAAAAGGGAACAAAACAATTCGACAAACCTACAGTATTTTACCTCCTGTTGTCCCTAACTGTATTCTTAGACCATAGGATAATTTGGCATGATTATAGAGAAAAAAAATCCTGTGAAACACCTTAAAATCGTCAAACACCACAAAATCATCAACGACGTCCTTAACATATGTACGAGGAAAATCAGAGACATTCCTCCTCGCTCTCATCATTGAGATCCTCAAAAGATTACCAGTAAAAACCATTGCATTATGTCACTGTGTCTTGGAGCAGTCTATATTTCAAGAAGCAAGAGTGGCCGAAGCTTATCTACGTATTGCTACCTTTTTTGAAAGAATATAGTTTCGAAGACCAATTTATACTTTGTAGGAGCCGCTGGTACACGTGATATTGCTCTAACACCTGGAGAAGAATATTGTTAAAAAGAGTTAAAACCTAAGATTTGAAGATGATGATTTCTGAGTTTGTCATTCTCTTCTCATCCTTTATCAATGTCGGATCCTCCATAGAAGTCCACCGCTCTTATATCCAAGGTCTTTCACTCCGAGGACGACCTCTTTTCATCATTCATCAACTTCTATAGCATATTTTCAAACCGGCATCCATGGATACATCAAATTTCTCTTTCCTCTGTATGGAATATTCTCTCCCAAAATGAGTATTCTTTTTTTTTTTCTCCTTAACCGTTCTCGGTGTCTGCCTCCAACCGCCTCCATGGGTGAAAAGAAACACACCAAAAATAAACCTTCAGTTTGTCTCCCCACTGGAACAACCAAAACCTCCAACAACTCAGTGAAAGTCTTGACGCCTGATTCCTCTTCAGCCTTCAAATCAAAAACAAGGATTGGTTCATCTCTGGCCGGAACCACCGCTCAGAGGACACTTCCACAGCCTGCCCAGCACTCCTCTTCACACTCTGGCCAAGCAAATCGAAAGCACCAAATCAGAAACTCTAGCTGCAGAACCTGTCTATGTACCTGGAAATTAGGACCAGCTCGACGCTGCTCTGAAAGCTCTTGGATCCTCTTCTCAACTGGCAGCCGACTTGAAAATCCAACTAACCTCTGGAAATGTTATGTCAAGGATTCATCTGTGAAACTCAATCCAAAGCAGACTCCTTACACCTTGACTCCGGTGAAGCTTGTGTCACCATTCCGAACTTTATAGTTGAGAAAAATAAGAAAGCTTGGGAGTATCTCATTCTAGGTCGATTCTATGAAGAACCTACTTCTCGTGGTGCCATACATGCCATTGTAAACGGTATATGGAGCCGTCAAAAGTGCGACATAAGGTAAACAAAATGGAAGGTAACGCTTTCGTGTTTCATGTACCCCGTCCAAACACTCGACGCCGTATCTGGCTCAAAGTATGTGGCAAATTGATGGCCAGACAATGTTCGTAGCTAAATGATCGCCGGGGATTCAGCAAAGTAAACCTGAACTCGACATGGTCCCAGTTTGGTTGGAGGTTTCTGAAGTCCTTTTGAAATTCCTTAATAAAGACTCTCTGCAGGAGATTGCGGGGCTTGCTCGCCACTCAATTTGCTTACACCCTGCTACAGAGAACCTCAAGAATATTGAGTTTGCTAAGGTTTATACCGTAATAGACCCACATAAGCCCCTTTTAGAATATGTTAATTCACATTTTTGAATGTGGTGATACAAGGATAATTGGTGTCGAGCCCTTTGCTCTCGTCTTTGTGTCCCTACTACAAAAAAATTTGGGCACATGATCTCGAGATGTAAGGCCGCTCCCCTACTTGTACAACCTGCAACTCTGTGAGACATGTCACTGCAGCTTGTCCAAGAACAAACCACCTTTCAAAGGACACAAACAAATATAATGGAAAAGTACCTAAGAAGAGCCTCCTCCCAATTTTTGGGCAAGCAAGTATGGTTTACAAGCAGGTAGAGTTAAAATATCGGAACCTCCAATAATTCCCTAATCTTCAGTTCCAAAGGATTCTCCACATGTATCTCTTCCTCCTCCTATTCTACATTAGGTGCTCCTCTGCTGCCTTGTGCATCCTCGGAGAATGGGTGTATGATCACAGTGGAACATGATCTCAGTAAGGGAAACCTCTTTGTCGACTTATCAATTGAGGGCCATCTGTCGGTACACTCTATTAATGGATCATCTTCGGATACAACATTGTGTGGAGATGAAGGCAACCCCGATGATGATAGTGACAAGTTCATAGAGGTATTTGTTAAACTATATAATCTAATCTCTCCTTAGTACATTAACATAAGTTAGTTATTTATACAGAAAGTTGCAACTCATCATATTGTGTCTTTTGAATGAAGAGTTGTGTCTTTTACATTGCAATGATTTGATCTCTATATAAAGGTCAATCATTTGATGTAAACAAAACACACAGAATCTCAATAATATCTAAGTAATTTCAGACAAGTTAATTTAGTCGAAACTTTCTGGAAAAATTCCATCTTATTCCTTCTCTCGTATTCGTGTGTAACACACTGCGATCTTTGTGTAACACAAGCAGTTGGTAAAAACTAACATGGTATCAGAGCTTTACGGTTGAGAGGACAAAAAAAAGCACTAGTAAGAGAAACATTTGGAGTGGAGAAGAGGAGGCTAGAGATTTTTCGCATACCATTTATCGGAGGGACACGAAATGATGCAGAATCAAAATCAAGTGATCCCCATATTCAATGGGGAGAAATACAATTTCTGGAGCATTAAGATGACAACCATTCTCAAGACCAGGAAGTTATGGTTTGTGGTTGCAGAAGGCATGGGAGCCCCACCAGCACGAGTAAACGAAACCCCTGAGACAGCAAGAGCAATATCGCTCAGAGAAGAAGCGATGGCGAACGACACGATGGCTCTGCAAATTTTGCAAACTGCCGTATCGGATGAGATCTTCTCATGGATTGCAGCAACAACAACATCTAAAGAGGTGTGGGATGCATTGAAGGGAGAGTATGAAGGCTCTCCTCAAGTCCGTTTGATTCGACTTCAAACGTTCTGAAGAGAGTACGAAAATCTGAAGATGGATGAGAATGAAGACATCAAGGTCTTCACAGATAAGTTAGTTGCAGTGGCAAATCAATTAACTTATCATGGAGAATAAAAGACAGACATCCAACTCATACAAAAGATACTTATCTCTCTCCCAGCAAAGTTCGATAGTATAGTCAGTGTACTGGAGCAAACAAGCGATTTGACTTCAACAAAGATGGCAGAACTGATCGGGATTTTGAAGGCTCATGAAGCAAGGCTGGCTGCAAGAGAAGAAAGCACAAGTGAAGGAGCATTCGATGCTCGTGTGAAACAGAAAAATTTTGGTGTCACACAAGACAACTCAAAACGCAGTGGAGGCAAGAAGTGGTGTGGTTTCTGCAAGAAGAACAATCACAATGAGAGTGAATGTTTTAGGAAAAAGAAGAAGGATGATCCCAAGAAGGATTACAAAAGTAACAAGGAGTGTTACAATTGTGGCAAGTTAGGCCATTTTGCAAATCAGTGCTACTCAAAGAAAAAAGAGAAAGCACATTTAAGTCTTGAAGAAGAAGACTTTAATGAAGATCACATGTTGTTCAGTGCGAGTGAAGCAACAACAGTGATGGAAGATGTCTGGTTAGTAGACAGTGGAGCAACTAATCATATGACAAAGGAGGAGAATTACTTCTCAAGACTTGATAAGAGTATCAAGGTTCCAATAAAGATTGGAAATGGAAGCATAGTCATGACAGCCGGTAAGGGAGATATTACCGTCATGACTAATGATGGCAAAAGGACCATCAGGAATGTGTTCTTGGTTCCGGGTTTGGCGAAAAATTTGTTGAGTGTTCCACAAATTGTTTCAAGTGGATACCGGGTGAATTTTCAAGAGAAGAGATGCATCATAGAGGATGCAAAAGGAAGGAGGATAATGAATATCCCAATGACTCACAAGAGCTACAGAATCAGGATGAGTTCGGCTCAGGAACAAGAAGCCATGAGCGCAAGTGAGCAAGGCAAAATGGAGACATGGCACAAGAGACTTGGTCATGTAGGCGACAAAAGGTTGCAACAAATGCAAGACAAAGGCTTGGTAAAGGGGTTACCAAAGTTTAAAGTCAGGAAGGGAGCGTGTGAGGCGTGTAGACTAGGAAAGCAATCACGCAAAAGCTTCCCAAAAGAATCTCAAACTAAGACAAGTGAAAAGCTTGAGATTGTACATACAGATGTATGTGGGCCAATGCAGCACCAATCTATTGATGGAAGTCGATATTTTTTGCTATACTTAGATGACTATACTCACATGTGTTGGGTATACTTCATGAAGCAAAAATCAGAGACATTCTCAATTTTTAAAAAGTTCAAAGCAATGGTGGAGAAGCAATCAGGTTGTACCATCAAGACATTGAGATCAGATGGTGGTGGTGAGTTCACTTCACAAGAATTCAACCGTTTTTGTGAAGAAGAAGGAATCAACAAGCAAGTTACCTTGCCTTATTCACCACAACAAAATGGTGCAGCAGAACGGATGAATATGACCTTAGTGGAGATGGCTAGAACTATGTTGGCAGAGCAAGATTTACCTCTCAAGTTATGGGCAGAAGCGGTATACACTGCCTCATATCTTCAAAATCGTCTACCATCAAAGGCAATAGAAGATGATATCACTCCTATAGAGAAGTGGTGTGGACACAAACCTGATGTGTCACACATGAAAATGTTTGCTAGCATATGTTACATACATATTCCGGATCAGAAGAGGAAGTTAGATATCAAGGTAAAGCGTGAAATTTTTATTGGATATAGCAATTAATCCAAAGGCTATAGAGTTCTCACCCTAGAGAATGAGAAGATTGAAGTATCAAGAGATGTAGAGTTTGAAAAAAGCAAGAAGTGGGACTGGAAAACACTAGAAGAAGTCAAGAAGACATTGGAGATGTCTATGGAAGACTCTCAATCGCCTGAGGAACAAACACAAACCGAAGGTATTTCCAGCCCTGTTTTCATTCAAAATAATGAACCTGATACTAGTGATGAAGATGAAGAAGATTCTGAGCCACCAAAGAAGTTTAAGTCCATGGTTGAGATCATGGAAAAGGCACCAAGAGTAGAGCTTGAAGAGGCGGCTCAAGCAATAGAGTATTGTCTTCATGCACATGAAGAACCATACACTTATGATGAAGCGTGTGGTAACAAAGAATGGAGAAAGGCAATGAATGAAGAAATCGCCATGATTGAGAAGAACAAGACATGGGAACTAGTGGACAAGCCGGAGAAGAAGAATGTGATAAGTGTGAAGTGGATCTATAAGATCAAGACCGATGCAAACGGCAATCACATCAAGCATAAGGCACGGCTAGTTGCCAGAGGATTCTCTAAATGATATGGTGTTGACTACCTTGAGACGTTTGCCCCTGTCTCAAGACATGATACAATAAGAGCCATACTCGCATATCCAACTTAGATGAAGTGGCGTTTGTATCAGATGAATGTGAAGTCAGCTTTTCTCAATGGGGAACTGAAGGAAGAAGTGTATGTCACACAACCACCTGGGTATGTGACGCAAGGAAATGAGAAAAAGGTATTGAGGCTACACAAGGATTTGTATGGTTTAAAGCAAGCTCCAAGGGCATGGTATGGAAGGATAGATTCCTATTTTCTTCAAAACGAGATTGAAAAGAGTATGAATGATGCAGCTTTATACATCAAGAAGCAAGGAGTAGATGTGTTGATCGTGAGTCTATATGTGGATGATATTATCATCACTGGAAACAATGTTGAGATCATCAACACATTCAAGGAAAATATGAAGAAAGAATTTGAGATGGTGGATCTTGGATTACTGAACTATTTCCTTGGAATGGAAGTAATTCAAGACAATGAAGGCATATTTCTTTCACAAGAAAAGTATGCACACAAACTTGTTGATAAGTTTGGGATGCGAGAGAGCAAGAGTGTAAGCACTCCACTTGCACCACAAAAGAAAGAAGTTGAGGATGACAAAGAGTATGGAGATCCGACTAAGTATAGAAGCATTGTTGGAGGGCTTTTGTATTTGTGTGCATCAAGACCTGATGTGATGTATGCAAGCGCCTATCTCTCAAGATACATGTCATCACCTCGTATGAAGCACTACCAAGAAGCCAAAAGAGTGTTAAGATATGTCAAAGGAACATCAAACTTTGGAGTATACTTTACAAGTGTGAAGGAACCAAGACTTATGGGCTACACATATAGTGATTGGGGTGGTTCTAAGGAAGACAAGAAGAGCACTTCAGGTTATGTGTTCACTCTTGGTTTAGCCATGTTTTGTTGGCAGTTAAGCAAGCAACAAAATGTGGCACAATCAACGGCTGAGGCAGAGTACATAGCCGTATGTGCAGCAGCAAATCAAGCCGTGTGGTTACAAAGACTATTTGAAGATTTTGGTCAGAAGTTTGAAGGAGGCATTCCGATCTTATGTGACAACAAATCAGCAATAGCAATTGGGAAGAATCCAGTGCAACACAGAAGGACAAAGCACATAGAGATCAAGTACCATTTCGTGAGGGAAGTTAAGCAGAAGGGGATCATTGAACTGAAGTATTGCAAAGGGGATGATCAAGTTGCAGACATTCTTACAAAGGCATTGGGTTGTTCAAGGTTTGAAGATCTCAGGAAGCAGCTTGGAGTGAAGTCGAGATATGATTAAGGAGGAGTGTTAAACTATATAATCTAATCTCTCCTTAGTACATTAACATAAGTTAGTTATTTACACAAAAAGTTGCAACTCTTCATATTGTGTCTTTTGAATGAAGAGTTGTGTCTTTTACATTGCAATTATTTGATCTCTATATAAAGGTCAATCATTTGCTGTAAACATATACCCAGAATCTCAATAATATCTAAGTAATTTCAGACAAGTTAATTTAGTTGAAACTTTCTGGAAAAATTCCATCTTATTCCTTCTCTCGTATTCGTGTGTAACACACTGCGATCTTTGTGTAACACAAGCGGTTGGTAAAAACTAACAGTATTCTCTAAGAGATATCAGAAGCATTTTAACACAAAGGCTAGGGCTTGAGGCCCTTCACTCCTCTAATTTTTACCTTCTTAGTGGATCTTTTTTGTTGGAATGTAAGAGGGATTAATGATTTTATAAAGCGGCGTGGTTTTAAGAAATGCATTTGAAAATATAATCATTTTTATGGTTGTCTTGTTGAGACTCATGTACGGCGGTTGAAAGCTGATTTTACTATTAAAAGTATTTTTCGGATTGGTCTCTTAGGGGTAACTACGAATTCTCAGAACTGGGAAATATTTGGCTCATTTGGAAGCCATCAGTTTAGGTCAACGTCACCACCAAATCACTTCAAATGATTACCTGCACTGTCAAGCTCTCGTTTCAGCCTACAAAAATAGGAGTTTCTTTTGTTTATGGTTCCAGCTGCAAAAAAAAAAGAAAGAAGATTTTAGTGGATGAACTTGAAACTTCTTCCACTTCATCTCATATTTACATTCTTCCATGGATAGCTTTGGATGAGATTATCTCTCCAGTAAACACTCCTCTGATGACCAATTCACATCCTCAGAAGGTATGAGAGATTTCTGTGAATGCCTTGAACGATGTTCTTTAGCTGACCTTCAATTTAGTGGTCACAACTTTACATGGTCTAATCGTTCTGTTTCTAAGAAGTTGGATCAAATACTGCGTAATTAGAAATGGTTTGAGAAATTCCCCAATTCAGTTGGAATATTTGGATAACCGTGAATTTCATATCACAGTCCCTGCTGCGTCTTTTTGGACCACCTCTAGCTTTCTCAAAAGCTTTCTTCCAGGTTCTTCGTACACCTAAAGGATCATGGTGAGCTATCAAGTCAACCTTGAACTCTCTGCCTTTTCACGGCTCAAAAATCTATGTGTCTCGAAAAAAACTAAAGGAGTTGAAGCCTATCATTCATCCTTTCAATAAAGAGAATTTCTCAGACCTTGAGAAATGAGTGGAGAAAGCCTTTGCTGATCTTAGAGCACCATTAAGGGGGGGGGTGCTTAATGGGGTGCTTAAGGTGGTTGGTGATACACTAAAAATGAATCCTTGCTACTGTCAAGTTAACAGTTGTAATTATAGTACTTTAGATTCAAATCCAGAGGACCAGTCTACACTTTATTTCTATGAGTTTTAAATTCAAGCTAAGAAGAAAATATGGTTTTAAGATTTAGGTGACTTAGATGACAAGTAAATAAAGATGTTTAAATGCGATTTGATATGAAAGCCGACCTAGGGTTTAATGCGGGTATTGATTTAGCCAAACAATTATTCAAGCACAGGTTTACATAATCTAGAACATCGGATCTCTCAACTGATCCAACCCACTGTCGTGGTGATGGATCCTTTGCGAGCCGGAAGGATCACCTAAGCTGTCGCTTGGGATCAGAGGCGGCTGCAAGCTTTAGAGTTCATGTCCGATCTAGTTCACTTAATGCTCTATTATCTACTTTCGCTGATTAAAGACATTAAGCTCATTCAATATAGGTCAAGTTATCTCCTGCGTGGTTAGCTAGGCGATGAACAGCAGATCTAACATTAAGTGATCAAGTTAATGCAAGCAATAAAATTAATATGAATGAAGAGTCCAATGAATGATGCTTATCTATGTTTGACTCGTTTATCAATACCCTAAAACCCTAGGCGAGCCAGATGACTACTCAATCATGATGCACTGAAACAAAGATATTAAATCTGAAATAAACTGCATAAGATAAGAGTAGAAAAACAAAGGGTTCAGGATGATCTTCTCTAGGAAAGATGGAGCCTTCTCCCTTACAATTGCAAATCACCAAAACAAGTCTAGGTCTCTTGTCAAAACTAGCGTAAGAAAAATAGAAAATAATAGAGGAGGTCTTTTTATAGGGAGGCGCCAATAGGTAGAAGAAATTAGGGCAACATGGCTTTAATTCCCGAAATAGGAGTTTCCATATTCGTCTGGAACAGTCATCGGGATCACCCGTCCGCCTGTTCCGCTTGAGAACAGTCTCGGGACTGTTCTTCTTGAGTGTTATTCGCAGAATTACTCCAAAAAGACATCTTCTCTTCATGTGCCCTTTCTTTACTCTTCTATCAACTCCAGACCTGAAAAAGACCACAAGGGACTGGACTAACACGGTTTAGAGTCTTGAATCAAATAAAAACATATATACAATGATGTGAAAAACACCATATATCAATTCCCCAGACTTAGATCCTTGTTTGTCCTTGCATGTGGGTGGAATAAAGGTTAAGGTGCAAGGTGGGAACTAGCTAAAGATGAGCTAGCCACTCAGGAACAGCAAGAGGGATGAAAAGGGATAAGAAGTCCTGAGTGTAGGTCTCGTTTCCCTGATCTAATGCCCATAACAATAAGAATTAAAAGTCAAAGTTAGGTCCAAGTTAGGTGGAGTTAAGTCTACCCAGTGTAACCTGATCAGTAGAGAACTTCTGGAGAGTCTAATGAGAAATGTCAGGGTGTTCCAGGTCCATGTATGGGTCGTTCGCCACTGCTAAGGTCACTGAATAAGAAAGTTAGAGCACGAGGTGGTTAAAATAACATCACACAATAAGGTCCTTATTCCCACAATAGTTCAGACTGACTCGATCCTAAAGCAAGACTCAATAAAACATTAAAATGACACAAGAACAAGGACTGACTCAAAGCACACAAATGCTCCCCCAGACTTAGATCACACCATCCCTGGTTGTGATAGAAATAGGAGGAACAAAAACACACAAATATAAATAAAGCATGAAAAATAAATAGTTCAGATGGATAAAACAATGGGATAGAAAATAATCCTTATGGACTCATTCAGAGCCGCCGCTCTCTTCACCAGTCGTCCTCCTGTTCCTTGGTAGTCGATCATCTCCGGTAGAAGTACCAGCTGGTTCCTTGCCTGGTCGTCGACTTCTCTGAGGTGTCCTAGGTTCCGCCTGACCACTCTGTCCTGAGAAACAACCTCCAGTGATCATGTTCAAGATCTTCTTCATGAGGCTGTTGTTCTTGCGCTGAGAATCCACCATCCACTTGCAGTAAGCTGTGTCATCGTCCAGGTCTAGATGTGGGTCCAAATCAAACTCACCCCCATCTGTTGGAGTCATATCCTCCACATCATCCATATCAGCATCACGGGTTGGGGGCTTTGGATCGGCGCAGAGCAGCTCCATATCGGGTAGGAATGTGATGTTCTCCAGGGTGCTGAAATCAGTGAGACCTGGAACAGTCGAGTGGAACAGGCACCTGATTGTTCCGCCGAAGTAACTCAGTTTTTCTTGTTTTTATGACCTGCAAATTAAAATCTAACAAAACAAAAACATAGGAAAAGAGAAGTTATATACATACCAGTGGGTTGCCTCCCACCAAGCGCTTGGTTAACGTCACTAGCTTGACTTTGATGAGCCGATCAGGCTGGAGAAGGATCGCCTAAGGGTATTTCTACTCCTTCTGCGATTGGTGTGTCAGCAAGATAGGGCTTGAGACGCTGACCATTAACAACAAATTCTCCACCTCTTGTGTCCAGCAACACAACAGCTCCATAAGGACGAACCTCCTTGATAGTGAAAGGTCCAGACCATCTCGATTTAAGCTTTCCAGGGAATAGCTTCACTCGAGAGTTAAAGAGCAAGACTTGATCATTCGGTGCAAAGCTCCTGCTAATGATCCGTTTGTCATGGAATGCCTTAGTCTTCTCTTTGTAGATCTTAGAACTCTCATAGGCCAGATGCCTGATCTCCTCCAACTCGTGAAGTTGCATGGTTCGCCTCTCCTTGGCTGGTTTAATGTCGAAGTTTAGTAGTTTAACAGCCCAAGCTGCCTTGTACTCTAGTTCCACAGGTAGATGACACGCCTTGCCATAGACCAGATGATAAGGAGTGGTCCCTAATGGTGTCTTATAGGCGGTTCTGTATGCCCAGAGAGCATCATCCAGCTTGAGAGACCAGTCCTTACGGGTAGTATTAACTGTTTTCTGCAGGATGTTCTTGATTTCTCTGTTTGAGACTTCCACTTGACCACTTGTCTGGGGATGGTAGGCGGTTGCAACCTTGTGTTTCACCCCATTCTTGCTCAGCAATCCTTGGAACAGTTTGTTGATGAAGTGTGATCCACCATCGCTTATGACCACTCTAGGAACTCCAAATCTTGGAAAGATGATGGAGGTGAACATCTTGGTTACGACCTTTGCATCATTGGTTGGACTAGCAACGGCTTCTACCCATTTGGAGACATAGTCTACAGCAACCAAGATGTACTCATTCTTATGAGAAATTGGGAAGGGTCCCATGAAATCGATTCCCCAACAGTCGAACACTTCTACTTCCAAGATGTAGTTCTGAGGCATCTCGTTTCTCTTGCTCACGCTACCCATCCTTTGGCAGGAGTTGCATCGTGATATAAATGCATGAGCATCCCTAAACATAGTAGGCCACCAGAAACCGGCTTGGAGTATCTTGGAGACTGTTTTGAAGGTAGCAAAATGACCAGCATAGGAGGAACCGTGACAGTGGTGAAGTATCCCTGGAATGTCAGCCTCTGGAACACATCTCCTGAAGATCCCATCCTTACCTTGACGATACAAATACGGCTCATCCCAAAAGTAATGCCTTGCTTCCCTCAGAAATTTCCTCTTCTCATTCCCAGTGAATTTCAGAGGTTCCTTTTCAGCAGCCAGGAAGTTAGCAATCTCAGCAAACCATGGAAGATTCGGATACTGCTTCTGGATCACTGTTATGAATTCATCATCTGCGCTGGAACAGTCCTTGCTGACAGGTGATGACTGTTCCGCAGTGCTCAGACCAATCATGTTGACATATTCCATCGGCTGTTCCTCATCAAGAACTGTCTCATCCGACACTTTCATCCTGGAAAGGTGATCTGCTACTCCATTATCAACCCCCTTCTTGTCTCTTATCTCTAGGTCAAACTCTTGGAGCAAAAGAATCCACCTCAAGAGCCGTGGTTTAGCATCCTTCTTCGTGAGCAGGTACTTGAGAGCTGCATGGTCAGTGTGCACGATTACCTTTGATCCAACTAGGTAGGATCTGAACTTCTCAAACGCATAAACGATGGCCAGGAGCTCCTTCTCTGTAGTTGCATAGCGACACTGAGCCTCATCCATTGTTCTGCTCGCATAATAGATCACGTGCAGCTTCTTGTCTTTTCTCTGTCCTAAGACTGCTCCCACTGCAAAATCACTTGCGTCTGTCATGATCTCAAAAGGAAGATCCCAGTCTGGAGGTTGAACAACCGGTGCACTGACTAGAGCCCCCTTGATCGCATGGAATGCAGCTAGACAGTCGCTATCAAACGAGAACTGGGCTTCTTTGCAGAGCAGCCGAGTGAGTGGTCTAGCAATCTTAGAGAAATCCTGGATGAATCTCCTGTAGAAACCAGCATGTCCCAAGAAGCTCTGAATTCCCTTTACTGTAGTAGGCGGCTGTAGACTCATCATGACCTCAATTTTTGCCTTGTCAACCTCGATGCCTTTCTCTGATATCTTATGTCCTAGAACAATCCCATCTCTGACCATGAAGTGACACTTCTCCCAGTTCAGCACAAGATTCTTTTCCTCGCATCGCTTCAGTACCCTGCACAAGTTTGATAAACAGACATGAAAGGAGCTTCCATAGACGCTAAAATCGTCCATGAAAACCTCCATTATGTCTTCGATTAGATCTGTAAAAATCGACATCATGCAGCGCTGGAAGGTCGCTGGGGCATTGCACAAACCGAATGGCATCCTTCTGTAGGCGTATGTTCCGTATGGGCATGTGAATGTGGTCTTCTCCTGATCGTCAGGGTGGATGAGAATCTGAAAGAAACCTGAATAACCATCTAAAAAGCAATAGTAAGGGTGGTTAGCCAATCTTTCAAGCATTTGATCAATGAAAGGAAGTGGGAAGTGATCCTTGCGAGTTGCTGCATTTAATTTACGAAAATCAATGCACATGCGATGACCAGTGACTGTTCTAGTAGGGATCAATTCATTCTTTTCATTTGTTATAACAGTGATCCCACCTTTCTTAGGTACTACATGAACAGCGCTAACCCACTTACTATAAAAAATCGGATAGATTACACCAGCCTCTAGAAGTTTTATTATCTCTTTCTTTGCAACATATTTTAGATTCGGGTTTAACCTCCTCTGATGTTCCACAGAAGTCATCGATTCATCTTCTAGGTGTATTCTATGCATGCATAAATCAGGTGAGATGCCAGGTATGTCAGCTAGAGAATAACCTAATGCTTTACGATATTTTCTCAATTCACATAAAAGCAGAGCAGTCTCAGCATTGTTCAGGTCAGCGTTCACAATGACAGGATATGTAGAATTAGGTCCAAGGAATGCATACCTGAGCCCTTTAGGAAGGGGTTTGAGTTCTACCTTTGGAGCTTTCAGCTCGCTCCAGGAATCATCAGTCTGAGATGCTGGAACAGACGGGTTTTGAGTCGAGGTTGTTCCGGCTGGATGGCTGGTCTCGCTGTTCTCCCTCAGACTTAGATTCGCCACTAACCTTTCCATACTCCTAGTTGAATCCAGGAGCTTGGCATAGGCATCAGCATCGACATTTTCTAAGCTCTGCTCAGCTTCAGCTCTGATTAAGGCGAGCTCAAGAGGATCATCTGTTAGAATCTCCTCAATCATCCCTTCATGTGGTTCCAGAGGATCGCTCTCTTCCTGGACAGTGAAGGTCTGTCCGTCCAGCATTGGTTTCTTCAGCATCTGATCCATCTCAAACGTCATCACAATATCACCCAGATGGAGGTCGATCTTCCCTTGTCGGACATCTATGATGGCTCCAATGGTGCATAGGAACGGTCTGCCCAGGATCAGGGGATCCTTCGACTCTTCCTCAAGTTCCAGAACAACGAAATCAGCTGGGACAAGTGTGTTTCCAACCAAGACTTGCAGATCTTCAAGGATTCCAACTGGTGATTTCACTGAGCGGTCAGCAAACACTAAAGACATCCTGGTAGGTTTGAAATTTGTGTACCCAAGACGCCTAGCAACAGAATACGGCATCAGGTTTATGCTTGATCCTAAATCAACGAGTGAACAGGAGAAGACTGTTCTTCCAATCTGGATTGAGAGGACAAATTTCCCTGGATCACCCTGTTTCTTGATCTTCCGATTCTGGAGCACTGCACTACACTCCTTAGAAACGACCATGAATTCACTGTCGTCAGATACCTTCCCCGAGATCAGTCCCTTTACAAAGCTTCGCATGGATGGTATCATCTGGATCGCACTCATCAAAGGGAGTCTGACTGTGAGATCCTCTAACATCTTTCTGCACTTCATCTCCTCTTTATCCTTACGAGTAGCTTTAGCTGGAACAGGGTAGGGTACCTTAGGAACATACTGACGAGCAGGGGAAGGGTTAGCAGTAGGAGGAACAACCTCAGCAGGTCGCTCTTCGTCAGTCGGAACAGTCTCAGTAGGCTGTTCTGCCTTTTCTTCATCTGTGGGTACAGCTTCAGGTGGTTGTTCCGACTCCTTCTGTTTCCCTTTCTCAGCGGCTGTATACTTCTTATGTGCTGGGTCAGTAAGCGGCCTTCCACTCCTTAGTGTGACAGCATTACACTCCTTAGGATTTTTATCTGTTCTCGCAGGGAGTGTTCCTTGCTGTCTCTTCACATTCTCGGCAGTCTGAGCAATCTGGATGTCCATCTGTCTCATGTGACTGGAAACCTGATCGTACTTAGCACTCAGATCATCAAACATATGGTTCATCCTTCCATTGATGTCTGTTGTGACCTGATTCAATGCTTTGCCTTGCATTTGCTGTCCTTGGAGCAGCTGCTGCATCATCATAGCAAGACTCTTCATCTCATCTTTGGGAGCAGCCTGTGCGAGTGGAGTAGACTGCTGGTTTGTCGGCTGCTTCTGAGCATGAAACTGGCTGTTCTGCGGCTGGCTGAGAACAAAGGTCCTTCCCTGATAGTTCTGGTTGTAGTTCCTCTGATATCCAGTGTTCTGGTTCTGGCTGTTCTGAGGGTTATCAGTCGCTCCATCTGCCTTAGGATTATTGAACAGGTGAGGATTGTTCCTGACATTGTGGTTCGGGTTGTAGTTCTTGAACTGCCATCCTTGCCCATTCACATAGCTCACTTCATTCATATCCTCAGCAGACTGTTCCGCTTCTTGTTTACCATCTGCTGCCAGTTTTTCCGGTGTAGCTTCTTCCATGATGAACACCTGGTTTTGATGGTTCTTAAGCAGCTGATCCATCTTAGCTGTCAACTCATCGATCCTGCTGTTGTCAACACTGTTCACCTTCTCAGTCCGATCATTATCCTTGTTGCTATCAGCAGAACTTGAAGCCATATTCTCAATCAGTTTGAAGGCACCTGGGGTTGATTGAGTCATGAAATCTCCATTACTGGCTGAGTTCAAAGCGTTCCTGGCTTCCCATCCCATTCCATCGTAGAACACTCCAAGGAGGTAGTCATCCTCAAAACCATGATTAGGGCAGTCTCTACGGTAGAGGTTGAATCTATCCCAGGCATCACAGAACGGCTCATTAGCATGCTGTTTGAAGGATGTGATCTTGTGCCTTAGGGATGCGCTCTTGGACTTCGTGTAGAAGTGGGTGAGGAAGGCAGATCGGACCTGTTCCCAGGTGGTGAGTGATCCGGTTGGTAGAGAATCGAGCCAGCGAGCAGCTTTCCCATCCAGAGAGAAAGGGAACAGAGTACACTTGATGTAATCTGGTGGCACTCCGTTCGCTTTTGTGAACCCGCACATCCTCTCAAAGTTCTCGATATGATCAATAGGGATTTCCGCAGGGAGCCCATTAAAGATCTTTCTCTGCACCAGGCTTATGAGAGCAGGTTTGATCTCAAAGTCTTGACGAGTGCAGGGTGGAGGTGTGATGGCAGAGCGTGTAGCAGGTAAGTTGTGGAGAAGGTTTCTCTGCCCTATTGGAATAGCTTCTTCCTACTGTTGTTCTTGCTGCAGCTGGTTCTGAGCTGCTTGCGCTGCAGCGGCTTGCTGCGTTTGGATGGTTGCTTGCATCTGCGTCATTTGTTGTTGCATTAATGCGATTGCAGCTGCAAGTTCATCCTGATTGCCTGGATCGGCCATTGTGGTGGTCGTAGGCCTTTGTTGACGGTTCTGTCTTTCTAATCTCGCTAGTTCCTCGTTACTGAATTGCTGTAATGGTCCTTGTGTATTTCTCCGAGTATGTCTACTGGTCATACACCTGGATCATGAGCTGCAACAAGAAAATAAAAACGAGTTAGATATCTTAGACTAGATATAAAACCGAGAAATAGAGGTAAAAAATCTGGTCCCCGTCGCAACGGCGCCAAAACTTGATACACTAAAAATGAATCCTTGCTACTGTCAAGTTAACAGTTGTAATTATAGTACTTTAGATTCAAATCCAGAGGACCAGTCTACACTTTATTTCTATGAGTTTTAAATTCAAGCTAAGAAGAAAATATGGTTTTAAGATTTAGGTGACTTAGATGACAAGTAAATAAAGATGTTTAAATGCGATTTGATATGAAAGCCGACCTAGGGTTTAATGCGGGTATTGATTTAGCCAAACAATTATTCAAGCACAGGTTTACACAATCTAGAACATCGGATCTCTCAACTGATCCAACCCACTGTCGTGGTGATGGATCCTTTGCGAGCCGGAAGGATCACCTAAGCTGTCGCTTGGGATCAGAGGCGGCTGCAAGCTTTAGAGTTCATGTCCGATCTAGTTCACTTAATGCTCTAATATCTACTTTCGCTGATTAAAGATATTAAGCTCATTCAATATAGGTCAAGTTATCTCCTGCGTGGTTAGCTAGGCGATGAACAGCAGATCTAACATTAAGTGATCAAGTTAATGCAAGCAATAAGATTAATATGAATGAAGAGTCCAATGAATGATGCTTATCTATGTTTGGCTCGTTTATCAATACCCTAAAACCCTAGGCGAGCCAGATGACTACTCAATCATGATGCAGTGAAACAAAGACATTAAATCTGAAATAAACTGCATAAGATAAGAGTAGAAAAACAAAGGGTTCAGGATGATCTTCTCTAGGAAAGATGGAGCCTTCTCCCTTACAATTGCAAATCGCCAAAACAAGTCTAGGTCTCTTGTCAAAACTAGCGTAAGAAAAATAGAAAATAATAGAGGAGGTCTTTTTATAGGGAGGCGCCAATAGGTAGAAGAAAATTAGGGCAACAGGGCTTTAATTCCCGAAATAGGAGTTTCCATATTCGTCTGGAACAGTCATCGGGATCACCCGTCCGCCTGTTCCGCTTGAGAACAGTCTCGGGACTGTTCTTCTTGAGTGTTCTCCGCAGGATTACTCCAAAAAGACATCTTCTCTTCATGTGCCCTTTCTTTACTCTTCTATCAACTCCAGACCTGAAAAAGACCACAAGGGACTAGACTAACACGGTTTAGAGTCTTGAATCAAATAAAAACATATATACAATGATGTGAAAAACACCATATATCAGTTGGGCCCACCAAAACCATAAGCACCACCTCTTAAAGCTCCTAATTAAGCACCAGCTCTTGTACTGTTCACGGGCCCCACTGACACGTGGTGGCCCGTGATTGGTTCGCTTTATTTTTTTTTTTTTAAAAAGTAAAAAAAAAGAAAAAAAAATGAGCACCCAAAATGGGGTGCTAGGGTTGAAGATGCTCTTACCAGCTTCCAGAGCACCACCTTATCCTCGCCAAGTCCTGATGCTGCAGAATTAGAAAGGATAACACATCTCAATTGGTTTACTTTGGCTAGAGCAGAGGATAAATTCCTGAAACAACGGTCAAGAATTCCAGACTGGTTATTGGTGGAAAATGTGTTGTTAAAAACATCTCAGGGTACAACTGGAAGAAAATATCAAAATGGTGCATGCTGAAGATTGATCTTCCGCAAGCGTTTGACACACTGGATTGGGAATTTGTTCTATTTACCTTGGAGGTGCTAGACTTCCCACCTATGTTCAGAAACCTCATCAAGAAGTGATTAACAACAACCCATTCTCAGTTTCTATAAGTGGAGAGTCTTGTGTGATGCGCCCCGGTTCGAGCACCGACCTGCTTGAATCATGGACACGGCGCAAGATGGTGATCTTGTCGACCAGCTCGACTCAACCGAGGTTTTTACCATCAGATCATGCTGATCATACCATGATTGAGCCAGGAGCTAACTTGGAAAAGGAAGGATTTACTAAGTGAAAGCAACGATCAATTAACCTTAAAGATATCATGGAAAGCAATAATGATGTATGTTCATTGTTTGACTCATATCTTCCAAATCACGAGGCTTATACGCATGAAATCACTTGGAGAATGTTTTCAACTCAATTATGGAGCTCCTTGAAGAAGAATCAGATCAAACGGAGTTCATATGTGGGAGTTATGCCATTTACAAACCAGGTGATCTTCAGTTCTCGCGAATTCAGACATGTGCGCATTCAGGTGAGCTGGACCGACACTGACTTGGAGCTGGATGAGCTAATGGAAACTATATTGGATGAGCTTAATACTCAAGTGAGTTGGACTGACATTATTATAGACGAGCTGAGCTGGATTGACACTCATTTGGACGAGCTGAGCGAGCTAGTTCGATCTTCCGAGCTGGTTCGACCACCCAAGAAGTTGGAATTGGCTAACCTTATTTCTGATGAACCAACGACCAATTCAATAATTCCAAAGGTGATTATTCATGTTCTAAATGTCCAAGAAATCATTTGGCTTGATGGTTTTCAAAAGATTCAAAAATAGACTTGTTTGGGCCAAATGGAGAAACCGATCAAATTTTGGCTAAGGCAAAAGATGGATTTCGACCAGGCCTCAAGTGGACATGTCTTGGCCCATATCAGGAGCATATTCTGCACCTTTCAAAGTCCTGGTCGTGGCTATATCAAGAGGCATTCCAACTTTCAGTCAAAGGCTTTATTTAGTCAAGTCTTTGTTTCTACTTTCAATGTCTTGTTTTTAGCACATTCTTCTTTGGATCTCTACAACTTGTAATCCTATAAATATGGCCTAAGAGCCACGAAATAAATCAGATTGTTTTCCCCTTTTTATGAGTTTATCTCTTTGTTCTTTGCTTAGAACATTTCTTAGTTTCTTGGTGAGGTTATCTCCAAGTTTCGATCCTTCTTTTGTTGGACCGGTGCGTCACATCCGGCAACGATTGAAGTCTGGTAGTATCATTGGGCCTTCCGCAACCCTTTGTGTCACCATTCATCCCATCCAGTTCTCCTTTTGGAGTTCATATCCATTTCAGTCCGTTTGAGTGATCCTGTCCGAATCTAGGACGTATCAAGTGGTATCAGAGCCACTCAACCGGTACTATCTTTTCATCTTCCATTTAAATTTCTTCAAACACTTCTTCTTCTTTCTATCTTGAATCTGGGCCCCTCATTACCATCCACTATATAAAAAAATAAATAAAAAAAAAAAAAGGAAAAGAAAAGATCGGAAAAAAAAGTGTTTCAAAGATTTCGAAAAATTTGATTTGTGGTTTGGTGGTGGAAGAGAAAGCCTGCTGGCTGAGGAGAAATCTGGCCTTTGAGGAGGTTAAAGCAGATTCTAAATCCAAATTTTCTTATCTTTCTATCTCATCTCATTGTTTGTTTGCTTGGGAAACCCATTGGAAACTTGGATTGT
Source organism: Moricandia moricandioides (assembly GCA_905132885.1). Classification (NCBI taxonomy): domain Eukaryota; kingdom Viridiplantae; phylum Streptophyta; class Magnoliopsida; order Brassicales; family Brassicaceae; genus Moricandia; species Moricandia moricandioides. The sequence goes on from CAJHQQ010000228.1 coordinate 278,357, forward strand.
CTTTCTTAGAACTTTGAGAAGAAACTTGAGTGATTACCTTAAAAATCAGAGTGAAACACGTGTGTGGGTGAGGACAAACACATTGAGAGTGTGAGGATTTATTTCCTAACTTTTGGTGTTGAGATTTTCAGGTTATAATGTTTGGTCTTCTCAAGGAGAGTAACACGGAGAAGCCCCAACGAAATTCTAACTCTCAAACCCCTTTTAAATATCCCTTGAATTATTTTGATGAGTTTGTTAGTGTGCAGGAACAGCCACCTATAGGAGAAAAACAAGCAGAGATGTGGCTGATCCAAAGAGGCAACCTTTTCAGTTTGATGTCCAACAATTTTGTGAAAACTTTGTGAAGGAAGTGGACAAATCCCTCAAGGACGTCAACAAGAGCCAAAAGAAGAGCACTTCCACACGTGCTCTAGTAGCTGAGTTTATCCTTGTTCAATCAGCAAGAAAGCCAAAGGTAAATCTGAAAACAATTTTGAAGAGTTTAAATTTTTTTCAGATTCTTTACCTACCTTTTGATGAATATGAGGAAGAGCTAATTGAAGCTTGATCACTTGTGAGGATAAATGTGATCTTCCTTCTCTTGAATCTGAGTTTTGTGTTTGAGAATGAGCAAGCTAATGTAGAACTAACTGTTTTGCAACCGGAGCTTCCGAGTAGTCTTGTTTTGTCTCCACAGGTTTTTGCGGAAGAGCCACTGGACTATCCACATCAATGCCCATGCCTTGGCACTTGGATATCTTTGGATGATGGTCCAGATCCTATCTTTGATATGGAGGACGAACCTGATCCAGTCTTTGATGAAGTAAGCAACAAGATCACATCCATTGCTATGGACGATCATCTTTGCTTTGACCCCAGCACAACTACTGCTCCTTCATCTCCGGCCCTTTGCCTCCTGATCTTCACAAGCACTGTGAGAAACCTGATTTGATTAATTCTCTGGCATGATATGCTTGTCAAGATCAGTACTCATGATATAACTCGTTTTGGTCTTGAAAGATTGAAAGAATTTTGTGTTTCAAATTCTGTTTTTGATAACATGATTAACTCTTTTCAAATCTTAAAACCTGATGAACTTCTTGATCATAAACGTTTTTCAAAATGATAAAGGCATCAACTCTGGAATTATTTTGACCTTTGATCAGTTCTTGAAGCATAGCAAAGGCTTTGATCATTTTGAAAAGTCTCTTGAGATTGATTTGAAACAAACTGACTTTTGTGTTAGAAAATCTTTTGATTCGCTTGTTTTCAAAGAAAATAGTTTTGATCTGAGTTCTTCTAGACATACATTGAATCACTGATGATTTATTTTCAATCCTCTTGTGCTTGAACAAAATTTTGGTTTAAGAAGTTGCTAGGAACATGAATCACTTAGAACTGAAAAATGATTTTTGTGATCTTGATTCTTGTGATTTTGTTTTTGCAGCCTGATCTTGTGTGTTTTGAAACTGATAAGACTTGGCATTTTCTGAGATCATTTCGAGATAATTGTGGTTGTTTTTGAGCCTTGATGATATTGTGGTTACAACACTTTCTTTGAAAAAACATTCTTGAGTCTTGGGATAGTTAATTCTCAATCTGAACTTAAGCTTGTGTGTTCAGATGTTGAGCAGGATATTCCCGTCTTGGGAATGAATACTATTGTTGCATATCTTGATAAAATTCTGGGTCTGTAATGTTTATTTTGATGTACATCTTGACAGGCTGAAATGTGTGCTACTTGTTCTTGGAAAATATATCTTGATTCATGATTTGAACAAGTATTTGTCTTGCACATTTGATCCTGGTCTTTTAGTGTTTGTTTTGAGTATCCAGGAAATAACAGGTTCATCCTATCAGGAATGAAAGCATTGACCGTGCCCAACATGAAGTTTTGGAGAAGCTTTGTTGAAACCGGCTACCTTGGAGTATGCCAGCGATAGAGGTTCACTCCAAGAAGAATATCTCGGCCACCAGAAGGTCTTTTGTCTTGAATCCAATTTTCCTGGAAGGCTAACTCAACAAGGATTCACTGAGGCCTGGAATCGCATGAAAAACTTCACGGATGAAGAAGTTTATGAATTTTCCAAATCAGAGGT